>CAACVS010000119.1:112374-125559 GCA_900660405.1 Pseudo-nitzschia multistriata
ATGAGGCTCTATTGCAGAGACTGAAAGATGATGAGATAACAATCAGAGAAACTGCCTATGGAAGAGAGAGGGAGAGATTGAAGAACCAAGCACTTTCTTTCCTTGCCAGTTTGAGTGAAGAAGAAAGAGTTGCTTCAAATATCTCTGTTGAGGTACTGGAGGGAGTGAAAGGCTTAGTTGATACTGATCCTGGTGTAGTTGGTGAAGTTGCTGAAGTGTAAGTGTAATTTATGTTAAGAGAAATCTGTTCTTGGAATCGATTTCGATTTCGATTTTATTGCATGCAAATAAGCAGTGTCCCGATGTCGATTTCGATTCAAAGACGTGAATTCTGAGAGGAAAAAAGCCACGTCGAAAGTTCCGAGCTTATAAGAGTGAAGCCCAGTAGTTAGCGCCTTAGCGCTCCAGTAGTAAGTGCCTTAGAGAGCGCTCCAGTAGTAAGCGATTTATTTATTTTATGTTAAGAGAAATCTGTTCTTGGAATCGATTCTGATTTCGATTTTATTCCATGCAAATAAGCAGTGTCCGGAAGTCCATTTCGATTCGAAGATCTGATTTCTGAGAGGAAAAAAGTGAGCTCGGAAAGGTCCGAAAATAGGAAATAATTCGATATAAAATAGTTCCTTTTTGGTTCCAGGTGGAACTAAGTGACAGCTTGCCCGTTGTGGTCTGAATTAAGACTATTGTTCCACACGTAGAGTCCTGTAGAATCCCTACCGTTAAAAAGCTGTCACGTCTTAATTCGAACCCAAACTCGTACTTAACTCGTACAGTATTTTTCTTTCATCTACCAAAATTAATACTTCTAGTTCAAAAATAACACGGGAACTCGGGACTCAGCAAATCTCTGCCTGTACAGGAACTTGTGCGCTTGTAATTATGGTCGGTCTTTTTCACTGACCTAAGTAAATAAAAAGTTCGAAAATAGTACGGGGACTCAGCAGAGCTGCTCCTTGTTCGAATGGAAACGAGTAGAGCTACTAAGTACAATTCCAGTACTGGCAAGTTAAAGGCAATTCCGAACCTCCAGGGCCGGCTGGCTTGCCTGCCATGCCCATGTACCCCCTGTACATTACAGTACAGTAGTACAAAACCTTTATACAGCGAATCAGTACTGAGGCACCTCCATCCAATGCTGCACCTCCACCACCGAAAATACGAGCAAACACATCAAATCGCCCCATCCGCAAGCAAACAACGAAAACGCTCATCCGCAAGCGCTCATTCATACTCTTCCGCAAGCGCTCATTCAAACTCAAGGGACTGGCGTGCGGACGCTTCCATACTCAAGCGAAACGGCGATTAACTGTCTCATACTCAAGGGACCGGCGTGCGGAGGCTTCGATACTCAAGGAACTGGTATGCGGACGCTTYGATACTCAAGCGAAACGGCGATTAACTGTCTCATACTCAAGGGACCGGCGTGCGGACGCTTCGATACTCAAGCGATTCGCGTTTGCGGACACTCAAGGAGCTGGCCTGCGACGCTTCGATACTCAAGCAAACGGCTGTTGCGTTTGCGGATACTCAAGCAAATGGCCGTTGCGTTTGCGGATACTCAAGGGACCGGCGTGCGACGCTTCGATACTCAATCAAGTGCGGATCTCCGTATTCAAGTNACTATAAGTAATTTTTTTGATTTTATCATTTCTTCATTCCACAAAAAATCAGAAAACGATTTGATTCGTGTTTCCGATCCGTAGTTAGACTCATCCTATTCGTACTTTGAAATAAAGTAGCTTGTACTTATTCCTACCCTCTTCTTCATTTTTGATCTCACGACTTCACAATGAATATTGACAATGAAAAGTACTTACGTACTGAGTTCTCAAAACTGTTCTTCTTTTTTTCACGTGATGAGTCAATCAAAAAGAAGTGCGCAAAAGATATTTTTTTTAGCACGTTCTTTCTCTGTCGAGAACCGTCGAAGTCTATTTGGATATTCAAGAGAGGATTAATTGAGTAATCGATGTACAATAGCGCATTTTATTGGTGATTTTTGGTAGTGCCTCGGTTATACATTTAGTAGTCGCGTCTTTTTTTAGAACATAATTGAGTTCTTCTCGTTACATTTTGAACCTCGCTGGTTTCGGGACAGCGCGATATTTAATGAATATAATGAAGTAAAACCTTGCAAAACAAAAAAGCATCATTTTTTGGATTGCGAGACACTCAAGCTATGGTGCACCGTGAGGGCTGAACGGTGTTCCAAGTTTTTCTGCATATAATCTCACTATTTTCATATCTCTAACCATTATTGAAAACATCATCAAATCGAAACACTCTAAAGATAATATATACACAAACGGCTGTCTCTGCATGGCATGAGTCAAGCAATGGAAGAATCGATCCTGCAGACAAACAACGATGGAGTGTCCCTGTTACGCGCTGGGAATAAYAAGGGTGCTATGGTTCGACTCACTCGTTCTCTTGCAATCATGAAGAAATGTCCTTTGGAAGGAGAGAGGCAAGTTCGTTACCGATTCCTTCAATCCTCCCAGCACACGCAGACGAATACCGATCCAGAAACATCGAGGCGGATTCCAAGATACATCTTCGGTTCACCGATAGAGGTAATTGCGTGCGCACAACAGGAGGGCACATCGCGCTCAACGTCTTTCTCAGAAACATCGTTTTTGACTGATACCGAAGGACGGACTTGCAAACTTTTGTCCATTGTATTATTCAACCTAAGCCTAGCGCATCACTTATGGGCGCAGGAAGTCAGTGAAAAAATCTACCACAACGTTAGGGATGAACTGAGCCGAAGTCACGAAGTATGTTCTGCCCTCACAAAAACTCTCCGACTTTACGAACTCTGCCACTCAACGTTGATCTTTTCAAGTTCCGGCTTGCTTTGTTCCGACTTACCAATAGCAGTCGTGGTGAAAAGTAATGTGGGCGAAGTCCACAAGGAACTCGATTATCAACTAGGACAAAACGAACAAGGCCTCYATCTACTCAATCCTCATCAATACGATAGGAATAAGTCTGCAATCGCTTGCAGCGAGCAACTTGTTCAGATCTTTATGTTTTTTACAGCCAACGGCGAAGCCGAAAGATTGGAAGACTTTAGTGATATCTTTTCAAATGCCATGGCCACATTGAATGGTCGTGTAGTTTTCGCCCCAGCTGCTTGAAACCGCTAAAAATTTCTACTGCCTCGGAACTTTCCCAAACCAAGGCACTAGATGAAATGACCTTATTGTAAAATAGCATGTAAAAAAAAATTGAGGCTATTCGTTTCAGCTACTTTCCATTTTCTACAAGCAGTGCTACTAATGAGGACTGTTTTCGACTTACACAAATCTGTTGCTGTGAACATAGTTATCTATTCAGCTTGTGAGAATATGTGTGTGTATCCAGAATGATGATATGATAATATATCCACCACCAGGAAAAACCTRAGTTCTATAAGTAAATTGATTTTCCTCTCTAGTTGTATTGTACTAGGGTAACTCTTCTTGTTCTTCTGGCAGACTAGCTAGAATCAGCTCCCCTCTTGTCAGTTGGATAATTACCTAGTACTACATATATGTCATCCCAGGCTACAATTCTCAGTAGTAAGAAGAACTCTCTCATCATATTTTTCATTCCTCTTGTTCAACAGAGATGTATGATGCCATTGTTGCAACATTTAATCATCTCTGTTAGCGATGATTRCAGTACACATACTACAAAGTMGTTTGTTAAATCCAGCTGTGACAAACATCGAGTACAAGAATGTAGATAAAAGAAACGACACTAAAATCTACTAGTCATAAAAAATGACTCAAATATTGAACTTATTTCCACTTGCAAAGGTCGTATCATTGCAAATGTTCTGAGACTACCAGCATCTTATTTAGGAAAACCTTTGTGTCCAACATTCATTTAAAATAATTATTGTAGAAGTAAATATATCCATATAAGTCATTACAACGGCGATAATCAAGCGACCGGAGCTCTATCGTCTGAAATACTCAGCGCGTTTCTACTTCGACCAACTCCGATGCCKCATCACTATTCAGTTGGATAACCATCTGAGCCAGAGCTTGCGGGTACATGAACGACGAAGCAAAGAAGTCACCAATGAAGTTACCACGAATCGTGAGTCGAGCTCGAAAGTTCATGCGTAACACGGTGAGGATACATGCGTTGGTAAAAAAGAGCGACCAACCCAAAGCAATGAATCCATGGTTAATTGCTCCAAGGCTAAAGAGGACAATCCATCCAACGTAACAGAGRGCATATACCACAGTCAGCAGAGCATTTCTTGWCTTGTTCTTTTGTTTCGGGTCCATGACAGCACTAGTGTAAACTTGGTAAAACGACAGAAAGGGTAAAAATAGRGCCTTAAGGAATTCAACTGATTGCTCCGAGGTGGGAAGATGCATGCCCTTTTCCTTTCTGCTCTCGTGAACGAAGCCAAGAGAAATGATAAATTCGAAAACGTTGAATATTCCACCGAATAAAGGTGTGGTCCAAGATTGACCCACTTTTGGGAGCAAAACGWTCGGKTCGATTTTGTTAGGGTTCTTCCCTTCCTCAATTGCTTTGCACATTACATAGACTGACAAGCACATGATTAACATCAATAGATTGAAGGGYAGCCCAAAAACAATGCTGGCCGCTTGCAATGCTTTGAGGGCTTTGTCTTTTCCGGCGATGAGTAGAGCACATGCAACCGCTAACGTATCATTGAATGCATATTTTTAGAAAGAGAGAGGCTACATTAGCTGGCCAATTTCGGAAACGACTGCGACTTCGTGCTTGCCCGTCAACTTACCTCCCTCAGTCACAGCCCAAAACACCCGTTGAATCCAGTGGTGATCCGATTCCCCATTAGATGCGAGAGTGTCAACAACCAAACTTCCCGAATCAGAGGAAGTAATGAAATATATCGCAAGTGTAAAAATACTCAAGCCTGACAAGAATGGTCCGAAACCTCCAAAGCCGTTAGTATCAGGGTACGAAAAGGAATACATGACCTTAGAATTTTTGAMAAATAACAATKAAGATTCGGGTAGAGGGGAGCRTTAATTCATGTGAGCTTTGTTAGTAAAAATCAATGCTAAACGCGAGCATAGATGGACGGAAAATGCTTACATTGAACCATGCGCCGTCTGMATTGCCCGAATTGAACGTGCAGACMGGTGTGATACCGASGAGTTGATTAGTGAAGACAGTAGTACCATTAACTACGACGTCCTSCTGTGGAACATCATAACAAAATTCAGATTCTTCAGATACGAAGTAACTTGAATCATTAAATGAATCAGTTCCAATCTGCTGTAATTCCAAGGCTTGTCGTTGCTGCCGAAGTCCAATACCCCCCATGAAGGAAAACCAAATGAGAGAGTACAAGACTGGGCAAATGAAGACCGAGAAGATRACTTCTCTAAGTGTTCTATTCTTCGAAATGCGACCAACGAACATTCCCACGAAGCAAGCCCAAGCAACCCACCAAGCCATATAGAACACAGTCCATGCTCCGATGAACCACGACGCCGAGCCGTTTCCGTCGACCGCTCGGCCTTCACCTTCCGTGAGTGCCCCAAATGCATCCGTAAAGAAGGGTACCTGAAAGATACACCACTGCAAGTAGGATCCTGTAGTTTGAACTAATAGGTTCAGTAAAAATTTGGTGTTTTCCATAACAAAGCATAAAAAGAGGATCAGACATCCCAAATAGAATGCGATGTTGGCCAAAATTTTGATACCGAATGACAACCCAGAAACGACGGAAATGGTGGCAACTGCGGTTATAACCCAAATAAGAATGACGTAGACATCCTCTAGATCTTCTCTCTCAGGATCAACCCATCCAAGACGTTGTAGACCCGCTGAAGATAGTATCAAGATATGGGGAAGTAAAGCAATGCCTTCTGTGTCAGAAAATTCACCATTCGTAACAGATGAAAGTTAGCATTCATTATAGGAACACTTACCAACCATTTGCATCGCGCCTAGACCTAGAGATGTGCATACTCCTGCGACGGTCATTACGATGGAGTAGCTGTCTATGAGATCACCTATCCAACCCCAGCAGTAATCTCCCAAAATCGGGTAAAATGTTGATCGGATCGTCATCGGTAGTCCGAAGCGATAGCTTGCTAATCCAGTAGCAAGAGCCACAAGAATGTCTATATTTTGAATTCAGACAGCAATCAAATCGTGAGGGCACGACAACATTGTGTTTACATAACTCGCAGAATTTCTTCTGCATTCATACTATGATCAAGAACTTACAAACACTCCATCCAGCGAATCCCCAATGGCTGTGAAGCGACCGATGCAAAACAATTATGGGCAAAAAAAAATTGAGTACAGAATGAGATTATAAAGTCATGGTTTCCAGCATTGGTTGGTTCCAAATATTTCCACATCCCTGTTCAGTTATGCACGAAGATACTTACTACAACGTGATAACAAGAGACCACTCGTCGATTTCGTTCTGTGAGCGGTATCCAGCATTCGAGAAATAATTATCTGGGCGTACGTGCCAGAGAGGCTCGCTAACTCCATAGAAGAACAACCCCACACCGACACCGGCACTGAAAATCATGGCGAAGTAGCTGGCATTCGAAAACTCGGGTTCCGCATCCTTTTCACCGAGTTTGATGTTACCGAAACGGTATGCAACCCAAAAGATGAAAAAGGTCAGGATCGGATTAGCAACTGTATATTATGAGGGACGGCATGATCACGATGAAGAGTGAGTGCAAGGCAAAATATGATTGAGATTTATTTGTGACGAGAATGCGCCCATGAGTAGGAAGTGCGACTGGCGTTGGAGCAAGTTCAAAGACTAGTAACTGTGTAATGCTTACCGATATAGAACCATGTGAACAAGTCAATGGTGTTATTAAACCAAAAGTTCAGAGTTTCGCTTGCTTTTTCGGGCTGAGCGATGCAATAGGCAGTCAATCCCCACAATACGGCAAGCGCAATGACGGATACGACCGGATTGAATGTCATTGAGTTCTTCAGAAAAGGCAGCTTCACTTCAAATGAACGCATTGGGAATTGGAATGGGCTTTTGCCATCCGAGCTCGCGGTAGGCTTCTTCTCATCGTCTATGGGATCCNCGTTGTTGCGGATCTCCGCATTTGCGGTCTGCGATACTCAATCAAGTGCGGATCTCCGTATTCAAGTTATTTGCGGTCTGCGATACTCAATCAAGCGCGGATTCCCATTGTTCTTTGCGGTCTGCGATACTCAACAACCAACCATATTATCTCCAAGTCAATCCGTATCAAGTTATCACAAACCAATCTCTCTGAAGGGTGTAGTGCCAAGCCAATATGTCTACTGACCAGCCAGCGATGGCAGGAGGAGAGCATCTTCATCACGGAAGTGAGGTATGTCACCATAAGGGGAGGAACGGAAGTGATGAGGTGCTTGATCCAAYGGAAGACTTCATTCAATGTGAGGAGATTGGTGATGATAGTTTAGTTCGAGTGTTTGCTTCAAAATAGCAAAGGGAAACAGGGCTCCTGCGCTTGCTCCTGTGCTCAGTCTTTTCATTCACCAAACGAAAGAGATCGAAACTAGTACGGGGGGGGGGGGGGTTCGGGGCTCTCGCGCTTGCTCTTGTCCTGGGGACCACATGGCAGGCACACCCCGGATCCGTTCGTTCGGTTGTTCGTTCGCACCGGCCGACCAAAACACCCCACGAATTCATTCGTAAACAGTGGCGCGGTTCGTTTCCCGGTGCGACGTGTTGCGACGCGCAACCCACGGATCTTGCCTTTGTTCTCGCCTGCCCTGGTTCAGTCGCCTGTGTGGTTACCGTGTCGGTGTATGGTACGGGCTGTCCTCCGCTGCGGTTCGGTTCGGTTCGGTTCGATTCCCTTCGTTTCTGCTCCGTTTTGCTTTCACGTTCTTGGTTCTTTCGGTCCCACCGCGAAACGGTGGATTCCATTCGAGGTTTTGCATTTTGCTCTGCACTCGCTTTTACTCGCGATTCCACTCAATCTGAACGAAAACTGCAGTCCTTTATCAACTATCGATACCCTCGACCGATCCATTGTTGCTGGAAGACCAATCCATTCGGCCGTGCGGATACATCCTCCTGCGGTGAGTGTGTACGTCGCACTCCTTTCCCCTCGGCGTGGATCTCGGCACGGCACGGCACGGAATTTCGCATTTTCACTCCGGTACCAACTCCGTTTGTGGTGCTCTTAAGGGCGTGCGACGAGGCACACAAAAAGGACACGGGTTCCATGGCTGCGAGCAAAGCGGGCATCCGGTCGTGATCGCGAGGCAACGACCAGGCCCCACACAGTTTCCAGAAACCAGTGTTGCAGTGTCCACGTGTTTTCGCACGGTACTCGTAACTCGTACCCGTAGCATAATCGTACTCGTATCGTGCCATATTCGGTCCTCGTAGCAGACGTGCCCGAACTTTTTCAACAGCGAGAGACAACAGTGGTGTGCATATGAATGCGCCAAACAAAGGAGTACGAGGAACAAACCTTGTGGCGGACTTCAGTTTTCTTACGAAGAAAAACCCGAGTGCTGTTGGATCCTACAGTAATCCTACCGGTACGGTCATACGAGTTACAACTACTCGTGTAGGTACGTTCTACGAACAACGAAGTTCAATCCATTGAAGAACGTATTTTTGTATGTTTTTCGGAAATCAACCAATGGGAGTACAGTAAGAGATAAAAGAAGAGCGAGCACATCACGCATGCCGCTTGCTAGTGTCAGATTTAAAACAGCATGATACGAAAGAGAAACATCATGATCATTATGTAAGAGAAATACATCGATATCCGAGCCCTCTTTCCAAGAGAGACTTACGGTTTCTTACAGTAAGAAAAAAAAAAATTGAGGTATTGTTTTTAAAAAATTCGGTACTGTAAGTGTTCGTTAAGTACCATGTCACAACTGACAAAGAAGAACCAATTGACAAAACTTTACTATTGGTAGTACGATACTTGTTCAATGAAAGATCGCAACCCAAGAACTCAATCTTTGTAAATGACTGCATGCCATGCACTTCGAAAAAATAATGTCACCCGAGCTGTACCGTATTTGTAAAACATCGGAACACAACGCAAGCCAGATCCGACGCTCGACAACCAAGACAAAACTTTACTATTGGTAGTACGATACTTGTTCAATAAAAGATCGCAACCCAAGAACTCAATCTTTGTCAATGACTGCATGCCATGCATTTCGAAAAAAATGATATCACCTAAGCTGTACCGTATTTGTAAAACATCGGAACACAACGCAAGCCAGATCCGACGCTCGACAACCGAGACAAAACTTTACTATTGGTAGTACGATACTTGTTCAATAAAAGATCGCAACCCAAGAACTCAATGACTGCATGCCATGCATTTCGAAAAAATGATATCACCTGAGCTGTATGTGTCAAAGATCGGAACATCGAAAAATGATATCACGTGAGCTGTATGCGTCAAAGATCAGAACACAACGCGAGGCAGATCCGACGCTCGACAACCTAGTTCTCGGATCGCTTGCTCTGTCTTCCCATTTGACTTCTCACAAATACAAATGGTACTCGATACTCGAAGCACCCTAGAATTTGGATACAGATTAAGTTCGGCGTTTACGGTAGGTTTGTTTTCTTTCCGTATTGTTTGAGTCTAGAGCAACGCCGTTAGAACAGGAGCTGCGTACGGGATTGCGAGCCAGCAACCAGCAGTTGCACACAGCGAAATCATTTGTATCGAACTGTTTGTTGTTGCAGCTCTCCACCTCCCCCCATCAAAGAACAACCCATCCATTGATAACTGTTTGTCTTCGGGTGATCACAACCCACATGCTTCTCCTCCCAAATCTAATTCATCTCGTTGCTTGTTGCTCTATCCTGTTTCGATCATCGGTCGGAAATGCAATCTTCGATCCTTCATGGCCAACCACCGCCACCAATATCCACCACCACCGCCACCGCGACAAAAATCGAACACCTGCAAACGCGCACACAAAACAATACCAACACCAGCATTGACACCAGGATGAAGAACAGCTCCCGCACCATCGAAAACAATCCCGAGGCAAAGTACGTCGAGTATTATTTGTCGTTGGAAGAACCAGACGTGGATCCCGAGCAGCCGATGACGGGCGATGCCTTTTCGGATCCCGAACAGCCGATGACGGGCGATACCTTTTCGTTGCAAGAAGCGGATGACAATCCGAAGGGCAACGAGGAAACCGAATCCAAAAGCGTGGGCAGCAATGGAGCAGTGTCCCTGGCCCGCCACGGGGGTGGGGACGAAGAACAAGACATTCCCACGGATATCATCGTCGATGATCCTTTGTCACAGAAAGGCGAGGAAGAAACCCATCCCAAGGATACCAACGAAACCAAGGAGAGCGAGGCAAACGATGTGGAAACCGACGACGAATACAAAACTCACGAAGAGACGAAGTCAGAAAGTGCGTTTTCTGGAAACGACTTGACCGAGTGCAACGATACCTATCCAAAAGACTGTTACTCTTTCATGTCACTTCATGGTCCTGATCGCAATCCCATCTTCTTTAGCTATGGGATGGTGGTCTTCGCGTTCCAGATGTCATTGCTAGTGCTCATGGTGATCAGTGCCCTCGATACCAAATGGAGCAACAAGTTGGATTCAGATAATCCACACAATAGCGCCATTGGAATGATCATTCCTGCAAATGCGAGTCCTTATGTCAAGGCAACACAAATTATTTCAATTTTGTGCTACGTATCATTTGCAAAGTTCAGTGTGATGGATGTCGTTAATGCAGTTCAGACTTTTCCGGTGGGAAAAGGCGCAACTAAATTTATGGTGTTCTCTTGTATTGCTCGTGGGTTGCAAGGCTTCATTGCAATGCTAGCAACACTCCTACTTATTCTAATCTCAGACAGCGTGATTGACATTGTCCTAAATTTTACAGCAGTTGTGAGTGCACTGAAAACATGTTGAAAGCTTGAGACAATAATTCTCTGTCACTTTTGTCCTTACCGCTTTGATTCCATTCTTTCCGTCCTCTTCACAGAACTTCATTAGTGAATTGGACAATGTTGCATTTGACTTGGCCCGAAAGGGGAAATATGGACGAACACTTGAAGATGAAGCAAAACGCATTGAAACACTGGTTCTTCCGCCTTGTATGTCTCGATGCGACAAGATGAAAAGATTCCTCTTTGCAGTAGGAGTATCCGGTGTTATCCTTCTTTCAATGGCAGGTGCCGTTATACATGCTCAAGACAGTAAGAAAACATGGATGACGCAAATATTTCGAGTCGAGTTCGGAGATGAAAAGCTACAAGATTACAGTGGATGCTATGAATTGGATGAAAAAGCGACCATATCAAACAATGGATACAACAGAAATATCTACCAGAAGGTGCAGAAGGATAGTTTGGACATTTTTCATCAGTTTGGATACTGCATAGAGGAACGTCGTTGGATCCTATTCATTGTCGAGAAAGACGTAGCGGGTGATGTAACATATGATCCTTGTGCTTTCGAAAGGATTGCGTATTCGACGAGGATGCAAGCTTTTGACATATCCACCACTTTTTCGGAAGGATGGTTTTCTGCAGTAGGCACTCCTCTTGATCTATATTTTCTCCAAGATGAAGACCATATGAAGGGCATGCTGTGCGAGGCGTGGAACAACGGTATTTGTAATGACGAGTTGAATCATGAAAAAAATGGATATCGGTTTGACGGTGGCGACTGTTGCTCTGCTACGTGTTCAAATTCCAATTGTGGAATTGGTGCAGTCACACAACCATTTGGTTTATTGGGAAATACTCCTGGACATGGATTTCCAAATTGTCAGGACCCAGATATGGTTCCAATCACCATTCGCCTCAATAACTTCACTCTTAGCAGGTGGGCAGGAAAAGATGCAGATCCTGTTGCTCCTACCTTGAAGTTTCAGTGTGAGAACAAAAGTGTTTTAATTGTTGATTTGAGTCCAGAGATGATCAATAAGAATGAAATTGTTCACGTCAGTGATGGAGCAACGTGTAACATTGAACTTGAAGACATTTTTTATGTAAATGTTAATTTGACAATTTTTCAAGGGCACGGTAACAATATGGATACAAAAATTGCTCGAATGACCGGTTATGACAAGAGCTCATTCACTTTCTTTACAATTCCAAACTGCACAGTTCAGAAGCTTTCTGATTATTACACAATATCCGACATACACAATAATAAAGATCATTCGTTGGACACAGCCAAATGGATGAATGACGACAAATCTGGAAATTCATTCTGCCACGATGAATTTTTCGCTGAAAGATTTGCATTAAAAATGCTCAAGCTTTTCGAAAAGAATTCGACACAATCACTGCAACATTGTCTCTGGAATGGAATTGAGTGCTCAAAAGAAGGGGCCCTGGAAGTGATGGATTTAAGTGAGTTAACTGAGTGGGCAATGTTTCAACAGCATGCTGTCACTTCACTGATGCATTTTCATTTTTATTTCAATGTCGCTCACCTGCATTTGCGTCCATTATGCACCTAGGTAAAATAAAAGGAATTCGAAGGCTACCCGATCAAATAGGTTCTCTGAAGAACTTGAAAATTTTGATTATACGTGAGTTATTGGTGGGCGCGGTATTTTTGGCATGACGATTGCCCATTAATAGTAGCCACTCAACTGCCTTTGCCTCCATTTTGCAACTTAAGCTAACTCAGATATTACAAAGCTTCCCAGTCAGATAGGTGATCTTACCTCCCTCGAATCTCTTGATTTATGTGAGTTATTGGAGTGTTCCTTGTTTATCTGCATTGAGAATTGTCAATCAATAGTCACATAATATCTGCTGTTTTCTTCGCACTCAACTGCCTTTGTCTCCATTTTGCAACTGTAGCTGGCACAACTATTACAGAGCTTCCCACTGAGATAGGTTATCTTACCTCCCTCGAATCTCTTGATTTATGTGAGTTATTGTAGTGTTCCTTGTTTGATCTGCATTGAGAATTTTCAATCAATAGTCTCATATTATCTGCTGTTTTCTTCGCACTCAACTGCCTTTGTCTCCATGTTGCAACTGTAGCTTACTCAGATATTACAAAGCTTCCCAGTCAGATAGGTGATCTTACCTCCCTTGAGTCTCTTGATTTATGTGAGTTATTGTAGTGTTCCTTGTTTTATCTGCATTGAGAATTGGCAATCCATAGTCTCATATTATCTGCTGTTTTCCTCACACTCAACTACCTTTGCCTCAATTTT
>CAACVS010000120.1:17212-91430 GCA_900660405.1 Pseudo-nitzschia multistriata
CCCCCCCCGTGCCCGCCGCCCCGTGCGCAACCTCGTTGCGCGCGTGGTGGGTCTTCTGGTGGGTGTCGATCGGCCGGCCGGCCGGGGGCCGCTAGTCCTTTTTTTCTTCCGGGGCCAAAGCCCCACCGCCGCCGGTGGGGACGAAACACCGCCGGGTCAGCGGGATCTGGTCCACCAGGTGGTGGTGGAAGGTCCCGGCGTCATGGGCCTCCCGGAACTTGAGGAGGAACTGGGACATCCTGCCGTCCTTGATGGTTTTCAGGTGGAGGTACTGCTGGGCCTGCCGGTCCCGCTCGCAGGTGGATTCCTTCCAGAGCGGGGCGTTGAGAATGACCTTCGTGGCCGGACCCATCTTGGAGGACTCCCGCCGCTGGACCAGGCGGAGCCGGTCCTTGTGTTTCGTGCTCCGCAGGATCTTTACGGGACCGGTTCCGAGTTCCTTCCACCGGCCCCCCTTGCCTTCCGAATCCTTCGCCCCGCCGCCGGTCGAAATGGCGGTCTCGAACTGGGTCGAGGACCGGACCGACGGGTTCTTGGTTTTGCTCGGCTCCGGGGCATCGCCCCGATCGGCTCCGGCCTCCGCAAGGGTTCCGGCGCCGGTATCTTCCGGCACCGTCCACTCAAAGGCCTTGCACCGGCCGCTGTGTATGGTTTCCTCGTCTTCCTCCCCCGTCTTCAGGTCCAGGTCGTCCGTGTCCGGGAGGTTCGCGGGGTTGTCCTTCCCCTTCGCGTCCGCGGAAGAATCCGCCTTTGAAAAGTTGAAGGAGATGCCCGAGGAACCGGTGCTTCCAAAGAGGCTCTTCGTGGGACCGCCGTTCGAGTTCGACAGCGACGACGGTGCCGCCGAGGACGATCCAAAGCCCCCAAAGCCCTTTGTCTCGCCCCCGCCGCTCGAAACCGCCGATCCAAAACCGGAAGCTCCGCCCGACGAGGAACCAAAGCCTCCACCGCTGCTTCCGACCCCGGCAAAGCCTCCCCCGGTGCTGCTCCCAAAGCCGGACGTTCCGTTGGCCGAGGACGCCGCGCCAAAGCCCGAGGCCGACCCAAAGCCAAAGACCTTTTTCTTGGCCGGGCCGGTTTCTTTTTCTTTCTCGGCGCCGCCCTTGGTCCCGGTCGGATTTGGATTTGGATCGGGGTCCGATGTCGCAGCCGAATCCGGAGCGGAGGAAACCAGCTTCGCCCCGGCAAAGGGATTGCCGTTGCCGCTGGTGTTGCCGTTGTTGCCGGACGGCGCCGAGAGACTCGTGGAGGCGAAGGGGTTGCTCCCGCTCGCTCCGGAGGCAGGCCCGGCTGCCGCAAGCACCTTCGCCGGGGGTGGTGCGGCGGACGGCCGCTTCACCCGAACGATCTTGCGCCTCTTGAGGACGTCGTCCGGGGCCCTCGAGAAGCCCTGCTTGAGCCGCTCGTCGGCTTCGGCCCCGTCGTTTTCTTCGTCGTCGGGGTCGTAGTCGTAGTCGTCCTTGGTGATCTGGTGGTCCGCCCCCCGTTTCTTCTTGGACGGGGGTTCCGGTCGGTCGGTGGACTCGGCGTCGGCGGACATTCTGGACGGCAAAAGGGCTGCGCTTCGTTTCGTTTTGTTTGGTTTCCTTTTCTTTCGTTGGAGGGTGTCGGGTCCACTCGTTTTTCGTGTTAGCTAGTTGCTGCCTTGCTTAGCTTGGTTGGTTGTGTTGCTCGTCGTGCGTCGTGCGTCGTGCGTCGCCGTTGCGTGTTCTTTTCTCTCCGGACGGATGGTGCTGCTCGGGGTGTGACAATGCTGCCTTCCCGTACGATACGGTAGACCTGCGATGACGGCGCGATGGTAAAAAAAGTGAAGTACAGTACAGATTCGCACTCGCGACCACGAACAACCGTTCCCACGTCTTGCCATTCATTTCCTGGCACACAAGCAGTGGTTCACAGAAAATCGTTTTTTCGAGTGGTCCATAATTAATTTCTGAACTCGACCAAGCCGAGGACGCAGGACTACGGGTAGCGGCTACCACCTGTATTATTGTTTATAGTACGGTATGAGAAGTACTTGGAACAAAACTACGAGCGTTTCTTAAGTAAGGTATCATACCCGTACGATTAGTCGGTAAAACAGGTTGGTGTAGGTTAACGAGACCAGGGGTCATGAACGAAACTGCATGCGGAAAGACGAAGTTATTGTTCGTCATACTCTGTAAGGTAAAGTACCGTATGGTGCAGTATCTTCCTTTAATGTTCTTAAAAATTAATGTTCTTAAAAACACGAAACGGAAGTATTCGAAACTATTGCGCCACCGTTTCTAACGATATAAGGCGATCGCCCTCCATTTATCGTTCTTCCAATGGAACCCGTAAGAATAGTTTCACGCCTCCTTTTCATCATAGCGATGAATGTGTATGAAGCATCGCATCGCCTCGCTGTATCATTCATTTTTGGCACGACATCGACAAGAGGACAGACCCTGGTGCAGGTTCCTGTTCGTTGAACTGAGGGTCGTAGAGCACTATAAATTACTGTACTGTAGTTTCATTACATGCGTACCGTATGTACTCTGGTAAGGAAGTGTACTTAAAATGCTTTCACTATTTTTATTACTGCAAGTGCTTTTCGTAATTTGACTTGAAGAATTGGATCTGTAGAAACTGTATATACCTCTTTTCAAATACCGTAAATTAGATTCCATAAGTAGTCGATTTCTAGTACGCACGTACAAGTCCATAATGACATTACAGTATTTGTTCGAGTGTGATTCATTGATGATTCGATCGTGTTCTTTCTTTTTCAGTAGTAGTATTCATTTTTTGATCTCACTTGCACAGATGGTTCTTTATTCACTTATTCCGCGGTCTGTACAGCGATACAAATACGTACTTTTACTATGAACATACGTACTATACATAAGATGACTACAATACAATATAAACTACGCGTGATTGTAAGAAATTCGTTGATCCCCCTTTTTTTCAACTCCTTTTGGTTTGTGTCCTCATAACCTTTGAAATGTACTTACGCTCTTTACTGTACGAAGTGTCATAACTGCGGTACGTGTTTACAATAAAGAGTGAGCTTATTCACTATCTACTCGTGATTTAGACTCACAGGGGCAGTGTGGGAACCAAACGGAACGAAACGAAAAGTACGAGAAATCGTACTCGTACGAGTATTCGTACGTAGGTACGTACCGTACGGTAGCAAGTTGTTGTTGTTGTTGTTGTTGTTGCGTTGAAGGCTTTGTTGTTCTCTTTGTTGCCATCGATCCGTGGATCCAGGTGCTTGTCCGACACAAGGAGGTGCCCCATCGAACACCGGAGGCCATACGAAGGCACACACACACACAAACACACGCACGCACGCACGCACGCACACAAACCCAGCCAGCCAGCCAGCCACACACACACACACACGACAGAGAGCAAAAGACGAAAGGATGCCCCCCGGTCGGAAGGAACGCGACGTCCTGGCCCGACAGAAAGAACTCGCGGCCATCATGGCCGCCAAGAGGAGGCCGGCGGCGGGGGCGAAAGGAAACTCCGCAACCGCCGGTTCTTCGACCGGCCTTGCCGCGAAGCGCCCACGCGTCCGCGGGAGGTCCTCCGGGAATCCTTCCACTTCCTCCCCGATCATCGATCTCACCGGAAGCAACAGGGACGGAGGCAACAAAGGCAACAAAGACAGCAACCACAACACCAGAGACAGGGGAACGGACAAGGCCGGTCCGCCTGGAAGCGGGACCACCGCTGCTTCCAAAAAAGTGGTCATGGGAATCCACAAGTCCTTCAAGCGGCGGTCCGTGAGTTCCGTCATGGCGGAGGCACGGGCCAAGGCCAAGCAGCAACGAATGGGAAAACTCGGGGAGGACGGCGGAGGAAGCGAAAGCGGAAGCGGGGGCAACGAAAGTACGGCCGGTGCGTCGTCGTCGTCGTCGTCCTCGCCACCGAACAAGCCGCCCGCCGCCCCCCAGGCGACGACGGGAAACGCCGAGGGAGACGAGGAACCGAAAAAACCCGCCCGGAAGCGCCTGGCCAGCCTGGTCCACAACGCCGCGTCCTCGTCGTCCGCAAGCAGGGAGGACTGGTCCGCGGGGCTGGCGACCTCCAACATCACCCCCGACGACTTTTGGAAGAACATCCGCAAGTGGGACTTTGTGGGCCAGCTGGCGCGGATGCAGCTGGACGGCGGCCGGTCCCACGGAAGCGGGGGCGACGAGCCCGGCCGGCAGGAGGGGGTCGTCCCGGACACCTTTGTCAACGCCCGGCACTACGTGTCGGTCTGGGCCCCGCTCTGCCTCGCCGAGTGCCGGGCCCAGATCCTCTCGGACATTGTCACGGAGTGCGGACAATCGAGGGGCGGCCGGAACGCCTCCCCCCTGGTCCTGGTGGCCGTCGAGCCCGCCACCGCCAGGGCCGGGAGGCACGTCCAGGGACCGGACTTTTCCGGGGGTGTGGGCGACTCCTGCCAGCTCGTCCTGCGGGTGCCGCGGGACCAGGGGCGGGGGGGCCCGCAGGGCCGGCACCACTTTTTCCCCCACGACATTTGCTGCCTGGTCCCCGTCGAGAAAAAGGACCTGGTGGAGAACCTCCTCTTCCGGGGCAGCGGCGGGGGCCGGCAGGGCGGGGGGCCGAAGCTGGCGGCGGAGGATCCCGAATCGGAGGTCTTTCGGCACGCCTGCATCGTCGGGCACACCGAGGCCCACCGGAACGATCTGCACGGGCTCGTCCTGAGGGTGTCCAAGCGGAAGTGGGCCCGGGTGGGGAGCTCCGGCGGCAAGGCCGGGAGCGGGGGATCGCAGATGTACTTTTTCAAGATCGGCTGCAACATCACGGCCCTCCGGGAGTTCACCGCCCTTTCGAGCGTCGACACGATCCCCCTCAAGAGCTACCTCTTCGGGACGGACCTCCGGGCCGCGGGGAAGCAAAACGGCGACGAGGCGAAGCCCTCCGAGCGCAAGAAGGCTCGGACCGGCGGAAACGGCAGGCCCGATCCCCGCCGCAGCAACAAGGACTCCCTCCTCCGCAGGATGGGCGGTGTAGAGGCCCTGGGAAAGGGCTTTACGGAATACGCCCGGCGCAAGTTCAATCCCTCCCAGCTCACGGCCATCTCGGCCTCCTCCCAGGGGTACGGAGACGGCGGGTTTACGCTGATCAAGGGGCCGCCGGGAACCGGAAAGACCACGACGCTGGTCAACATCCTCAACGCCCTGCACATCCGCCAGTTCAACAAGTACTACGAGGAGGTCCGAAAAATCGTCGCCCTCCAGAGCGGAAACCGGCAGGCGGCCCTGGAGATTGCCCGCAGGGCGAAACCCCGGCTCCTGGTCTGTGCCCCGTCCAATGCCGCGGTCGACAACGTCATCCTCAAGATCATGGAGGACGGCTTCATCGACGGCAGGGGGCAGAGGTACAACCCCTCCATCACCCGGATCGGGGTGGGGCAGTCGGCGGCGGTCAAGGACGTGGCCCTCGAAACCAAGGTCGACCAGATATTGTCGGAAACCTCGGACCTCCTGCAGCTGGAAAACTCGATCGCGGGCTTCCGGATGGAACTCCAGCGCATCACCACCGACATTATGAAGTGCCGGAAGAGGATCCACGCCATCACCAACGCCTCGCCGTGGCCACTGGGAAAGGACTGGGAAATCCGGGTCGACGAGGAAAGCTTCGACGAGACGGGCAGGGTCTTTTTCGTCAACCACAAGGACCACACGACCACCTACGAATGCCCTCCCCCCCCGGAACCGGGCGAGAAGCAGTTCCACCCGCGGAACATGCCGGAGTACCACGCTTTTATGGGCCGGACCGTCAAGCTCGTGGAGTCCTACTTTCGCATCAAGACCAATCTCGAGCAGGCAACGATCACCAAGGGATCGATCGGGGCCGGGGCGAGGCACTTCGAGGTCAAGCAAAACCTCGAGATGCACGTCCTGAACTCCGTCCACATCGTCATGACGACCCTCGGGACCGCCGGGAACAGGGCCCTCGAGGGCGTCGACAAGTTCGAGGTCGTGGTGGTGGACGAGGCGGCTCAGAGCGTCGAGCCGGCCACGCTCGCGGCGATGCAGCTGGGGTCCCGCCACTGCGTCATGGTCGGGGACCCCCAGCAGCTGCCGGCGACGATCTTCAACGTTTCGGGGAAAAACAGCAAGTACGACCGGAGTCTCTTCCAGCGGCTCGAGGAAGCGGGCGAGAAGGTCTACATGCTCGACGAGCAATACCGGATGCACCCCCAGATCTCCCACTTTCCGAGGCACATTTTCTACAAGGGAGCCCTCAAGGACGGTCCCAACGTGTCCAAAGCCGGGTACGGAAACCCGCTCGTGGAGGCCATCACCTCGCGGTTGCCCGCCTTTCGGCCCTTCACGGTGCTCGACCTGGACTCGAAAGAGGAACGCGGGGGCACGAGCCTGTCCAACTCCACGGAGGCCGATCTGGCCGTCTACCTGTACAAGTCGCTGAAGCAAATCACCGACGGGGCGTCCGCGGCCTCGCGCGTAGCGGTGATCACCCCGTACTCGCAGCAGGCGGGTTTGCTGCGGAGGAAATTCGGCGACCTCCTCGGGAAAAACTACGCCCAGTTTGTCGAGGTGAACACCGTGGACGCCTTCCAGGGGCGAGAGGCCAAGATCGTTGTCTTTTCCGCCGTCCGAGCCGCCGGAAGCCGCGGAATCGGCTTTCTCAGCGACGTGAGGCGAATGAACGTTGCCCTGACGAGGGCGAAACACTTTCTTTTCGTCATTGCCAGGTGCAAATCGATTGTCGTCAATCCCTACTGGAAAGACCTGGTGGAGCACGCCCGCGATACGAATGCCGTCGTTTCTGTGCCTATCCTCCGGAAGGGCAAGAAAGGAAAGACAAACTTTGCTCCCGTGAAGGAATGGAGGCTCGTGGGGACCCCACCGGCTCCACCACCACCACCTCCTCCTCCCCAAGCACCCGCGCCGCGTCCACGGGCACCTCCCGCCGAGGGATCGAGTTTCCGGGACCAGCTGGCGTTTTTCCAGAACAACCCAAACAGCCTGGTGGCCCAGGCCTCCCAGGCATCGGCGCCGTTGCCCAATCCCCAGGCCCAGACACAGGCATACCCGCCCAACAACAACCTTCCGCCGCAGCCGCCGCCAGCCCTGCCGCCACAATATCCATCGATGGGTGGCCCGAACATTGCGGCACCGCCGCCTCCACCGCCACAGCCGGCTCCCATGGGATTTCCGCCTCTGGGCGTGTCGGCTCCACCACCGCCGCCGCCGCCGCCGGCTCCCACGGTGTTTGTACCCCAGGGAGCACCGGCACCACAGGCCATGACTCACCCGGCTCCCTTGCCGTTTGCACCCCAGGCGGCCCCCGCCCCGCCACTGCCGCAGTACCCGGCTCCCGCGGGGTTTGCACCTCCGCTCGCACCCGCTCCACCGCCGCCGCCACCACCACCGGTGCCACAGCCACTGCAATACCCGGCTCCCGTGGCCTTTGCACCGCAAGGGGCACCCGTCCCGCCTCTACCGCCTCTACCGCCACCACAGCAGCAACAGCAGCAACAACTCCCGGCTCCCGTAGCCTTTGTGCCCCAGGGGGCMCCCGTCCCGCCTCTACCGCCACCGCAGCAGCAGCAGCAACAACAACACCCGGCTCCCATAGCCTTTGTGCCCCAAGGGGTCCCCGCCCCGCCTCTACCGCCGCCACAGCAGCAACAACACCTGATTCCCGTGGCCTTTGTCCCCCAGGGCGTGCCCGCCATGCCTCCACCGCAATACCCGAATCCCGCGGCCGTTGCTCCCCAGGGTGCGCTGCCCGGCCCACCGCAGCACCCGGCTCCCGGGGCCTTTGCCCCACAGGGCATAATATCCACCCAGCCGCCACCTGCACCCCCAACCGGATTTGCGCCGGCTCCGCCACCGCTGCCGCCGCCTCAACCCAACATTGCGGACCCGAGAATCGGAGCCCCCGTGCAGGGAAACGACCCCAGACGGAACTACGGCTGCAACATGGACCCAAGAAGGCAAAGGTAACCCTGACTCAAACTCTAGATGCTATAAAGATCAAGTATGGGTTACTCCAATCTCTAGATAGATCATTACAAAATCAAAAAAGTCGAAAAACTATGATAGTAGCTAAGATTTGTAGCGAGCGCTCAACTAAGTTTCTCAATTCTATTTCTTGCTACTCAATTCTATTTCTTTAGTTTGCAAATTTTGTATTTTCTCCCCTTCTTCAGCAGCAGCACCACCAAAAAGAATCTGCAAACATCATTCCTCCTTTACGTTTCATCCCCTCCTCATTTTAGTAAACTCTGTAGTCGAATCATCAAAAAGAGGAGAGAGGTCAGATAATATTATTGTTATTACTACTATTCCTGCTGGTATTGTTGATGACTGACCGCCCAACTTCAGTACTGTAGTAACAAAGTGCTTCGTACTTCGCAAATACCGGTGCTTTCCTGGACATTTTTTAGCTTTTGCCAGCGTACGAAGTACGTACCGTACGCAGTTCGATACATACGATACCTACCATACATACCGTAGGTAGGATTTTCATTGTAAAAAATGAGCGAAAGCCTCCGCCTCGATCCTCGATGGCATTTGTTGTTCGGACGGTGAAACGACGAGAACCCCAAGTTTCAATTCGACAGTTCGTGTTTGTGTTTGCATCTTCCACAACACACGACACAACACAACACGACAAGTTACGATACGACACGGCGCGGCCCAAGCACTGCTGCTTCCCTACAGAGCACGAACCCCGACCCGAGAACGCAACGCATCGAAACCCCACCCCCGCAATGGACAAGTTTTCCCCCGCCCACGTCGGCGCGAACGAGCTCCCGGACGGCTTCACGCAGGTCAACCCGAACGGCGGGGGCGGTCCCGGAGGCAGCGAGGCCGACTTCAAGAAAGCGGCGATCCAGGAGCAGAAGCAGATGATCCTGGAACAGGCCATGGATCTGCAGGCCCTGGCCCGGCTGGGGAGGATCAGGCTGGTCAAGCCGGAAAAGGCCGCCGAGATCGAGAACACGATCGTCTCCATGGCGATGCAGGGCAAGCTCCCCGGGAAGATCAACGAGGCGAAATTGGTGGAGATTCTCGAGCGGAAGAACCGACAGGACGCGAGGTCGTCGGAGGGTGCCTCCCACGGAATCCAGATCCAGAGGAAGCGATACGCGCTGGACTCGGACGACGAGGATGACGACGACGACGACATTTGATGCACGATGCCTAGCGACAACTCCGTGTCCGTATTGCACAGCCATTCTGCCCGTGCAAACACAAGTCGCGGTACCGTCTGCCTGCTTGAATCCCTGGCGGTCTACTTCGGATTGTTGTTGTGCAAGCGTTCTTCGCTTCGGGCAGGAAAACAAGCATCAAATCCTGTTTTTGTCACTTCAACTATCTCTCGTCACAAAACAAAAGGGAAATAGGTACACACGACGAACGTTAATTTATAGAAAGGCAGAGAAAACAGCCTTGAGCGTTCTGTTATTTATTTCGATCCCACTCGATCGTTGTTATTGCGCTTGCAGCTGTAGCTTTCCAACCACCACGTTTTCAAACAAATCGATCTTCGCCGCTCCGAAGGGGTCGGCCTTGTACGTCTCTTTCTCTCGAACGGTGAGATCCGTGACCGAGGCCAGGATCACCTCGCCGTCTTCCCGCTTGTGGTTGATCTGTGCAAACAGCTTGAACGGCTTGATGGAGTCCTTTTCTTCTCCCGGCAGCGCCATTTCCTCGACCTCGAACTGCAGCAGCAAAAATGGGTAGAGGGGATCCTTGAAAAGCCCCCAGATCCTTTTTTGTTTGAAAACGAAGAAAACGTGGAATTGTCAGATCGGAAGTTCGTTCGTTCCGTAAACATCGTGCACATGCGTCCGGGTCCAATCGCACCGTCCGGCG
Organism: Pseudo-nitzschia multistriata; assembly: GCA_900660405.1. NCBI lineage: Eukaryota > Bacillariophyta > Bacillariophyceae > Bacillariales > Bacillariaceae > Pseudo-nitzschia > Pseudo-nitzschia multistriata. The sequence goes on from CAACVS010000120.1 coordinate 27,055, forward strand.
GATTTCAAATCGTGCAAGCAACGAACAACAACCCAATTTTCCACGTACCAAAGGCTGTCCTTTCGGTCCTCGGGGTCTTCGGAAAGGGTCCACCGACCGGAAGCAATTTTCATCTGCGTGTCGACCGTGGACGCGGCCTCGCCGTCTTCGCTCGCGGAGGCTTCCTGCCCCGGAAACACCTGCTGGAGGAGCCCCTGGGGGGGCTCGTATCCCTCTTCCTCGATGAACTTGGCCTGGACGACATAGATCCCGCTCGTGCGCTTGCCCTTTTCCGTCGGGAGGTTCTCGAGGTTCATGCGCATCGTCCATGTGGTCTCCTCGGTGAGGGTCGCCCCGGTGCCCGTTGTTGCCGCCGCCAGCGGGCGCTGTTGCCCCCGGCGCGAGGGAACCGCGGCCGGCCGGAAGGACGCGGCACCGGAGAGGAGCCCGAGGAGGGCAACCGCGATCGCAATCGGGAGGCACCCGTGCAAAAGGCGGCCTGCGGTTGTTTTCATAGTTGCCTGCTTTGTTAGATACTGATTCGCTCGATGGATTGTTGGTTTGTTTCGAACCTAGAACTTTTTCACCTGGGTAGTACAGTAGTGGAGAAAAGAGAGCGGCGCGAGAATGCTTTTAAAGTTTTCGTGTCGTTGGCACAAAGGGTAGGCAGAACTATGCGCCTCTACTACCGGTACTACAAAGTACGGAGTACGGTAGTCATAAAACGAACAGATTTTCTTCTCATCAATTTCATGCGTGTTTTCGAAAGCGTCATCGGATCGAAGTAATCCATTGCCTAGCTTTTGTTTTTGATTGGTCAAACCATTTGAGTTTGGGTCGACCTCTGTAAATCGAAATGGACTCGTTCGAGTATCAAAAGGAAAGATTCCGATGGTGACTAGACAGGGGAAATTTCAAATTTCTTTCCTTCATCACACGACGAGAGAATCGTACCGTACGAACTTCCCAGTTGAATTGAAATAGGTGTGATCTGCTACAGATTGCGGATTGATTTCTTCTGTGTCAATGGGCCATCACTGGAATGAAAAGCAATCCAAGAGAACCAGCAAGCAAACGAGCGAAGCCGATTGATCGAACCGAATCCTGATCGAGTTCCTTACTACGCCGAGGCAGTGAAGAAGCGCCACACAATGGTGTCGTCGGTGGTTTCAAAAATGGCGGTCGTCGTCCTTCTGTCGCGATCGGCGCCAAAAGGATTTGCGTTTTCGCCATGTCGAAGAAGCCATCGGTGGTGGTCCAGTTCCTTTCGCCACTCGGCATCGCCACCGTTGGTTTCCCCCTTGCAACGATCGGCAAGGAATTGCGACGCAGCAACGCCGTCGACCGAGGAACCCCACCAGCGAGGGCATGCACCGGGTTCCTCCCCACCACCCAAACGCCGAGACCAAATCCTCCGGGCGCAAAAGTCCCTCGCCGGTTTGATGGAGGCCTCGCGGCCGGGGCTGGATCCATCGGCCAATCGGTTCCACGCTCCGCTGGTGTACCACGACGGGTACTCGTCGGTCCCCGATTGGCCACCCAACCATACCTTTCCCATGATGAAGTTCGAGAGGATCGCCCACGCGCTGCTCACGACGACGTCCAAAACCGTTCCGACCTCCAACCTGCCACGCCCGCTGGTGCGTTCCAGGGAAGACTTTTTCCGGCCGCCGGACTTTGTGGACGTTCCGATCGAGGAATGGCTGGACCTCCTCAACAACAACAACAACGAGGACGGCTCGGATCGAAGCGCGCAGTTTGGCCACCGCTTTCTGAGGGGAAATCTCACGCGGGAGGAGGCGCGGACCATCGGGTTTCGAGAGCAGACGCACCGGCCCGAGCTCGTGGAGCGCACCGTCCTCGAGATCGCCGGAACCGTCCTCACCGCGAGGCTCGCCCTGCAGCACGGAATCGCTGCCAACCTGGCCGGCGGGACGCACCATGCCCATCCGGAGGGAGGGGCCGGGTACACCATCCTGAACGACCTGGCCATTGCCGCCGATCTGCTGACGACGTCCTCCATGGTCCCGAGCGATGGCGGCGACGGTGACTCGCCGTCGGATTTCGAACCACCTCTGCAGAAAGGAGGCAACCCGGTCCCAACCCACGGAACCGATGCGTTGCATACTGATGGCACCCGTGTCGATAGGGTTTTGGTGATCGACTGCGACGTTCACCAGGGCGACGGAACGGCACAGTACTCGACGCTCTGGGAGAGCGACCAGCGCCTCTTCACGCTGAGCATCCACTGCGAATCCAACTACCCGTTTCGCAAACACAACAGCACCTACGATGTCGGCCTGCCCGACCACTGCTCCGACGAGGACTACCTGGCCGCACTGCAGGAAAGCGTGGATCGCGCCATCGCGGAGGTCCGCCCGGACCTGGTCCTCTACGACGCCGGCGTGGACGTCTACGAGCACGACAAGCTGGGGAGGCTGGACCTCTCCGAGGAGGGCGGGATCCGGAGGCGCGACCGGTGGGTCCTGGACCGGTGCGTCTCCCTCGGGATTCCGGTGGCGGCCGTCGTCGGCGGGGGCTACGACAGGGATTCCCTCGACGCGCTCGGCCGGAGGCACGCCATTGTGCACGAGGAGTGCGCCTACGTCTGGAGGAAGCACAGGCTGTGGCGAAAGGGCCGGTGACGCCGTGGTCGTTCCCCGTGTCTCGTGCGGGACACTATGGGACACGGCACGAAACAGTGCAACGGATGGCGCTTTGGGAAATGTCTTGCGGCACGAGGATTCCTGCTTTCAAACAGAGGACTTTTGTTGGTTTTGTGCCAATTGTAAATGTACATCTAGTTTAAGTTTTAATATATAGTTGCAAGCAGAGTGTGTTGTAAGAGTATTGCATCGTCTATCCCATCGACCCGGTGTGCGTTTTGTCGTGCTACAGTTCTCGTTCGCCGGCCACCATCGCAACTGTGTGAGTTGGTGGTACGGTTGGCAGCCCTGCTACAGTTGCAGGAGAGGAATGTCTTCCATTTCACGCCGGGCGCACAAATATTCCCCCAGTACTACCATGGTTACCATGGAACATATGTGGACAATCCACCAGTCCCACGTCGAAGGAAAACCATCATAGGCACAAACAATTAAGAGATGGACCACAAACAACGTGAAGGAAAAATCCAGGCATTTCTTTGACTTTTCAACAATGATTGCCATCAGAAAGGAGCTGTGCAAGGTGCGCAAAGTGGAGTTTTTGTGATAAGATGGGATTTGTTTCGTTGGTTGCACAGCAAGATACGGGTGGAACGATTCCAATGCAACGATCCAAGAAGAAGAGAACGATGTTAGACAAGCGAAACAGCGACGGAGCGATTTCCAGTACAAAAGCGACCGATCCAGCAAAGAATTATATTCCCTTGCAAAACGAACAAAACATGACTAGTGAAGGCCAGAGGTAGCACGGCACAAAACCTTCAAAGACAATCAGCCTTCTCGATGGCGGGGTCACAAATAAATGTTTCATGGAGCCCCTCCACGCTTGATTCGCAACGACACAAAACGTACCCGACCACCGCATAGGAGAAAAAGACGGCAAAGGCGTCCTGCCAACCACCGTGCCACACCTTTAGGTATTCGTCGGTGAAGATCCGGTCGACCGTCACCGATTGGCCGTACAAAACATGATTGATCTGAACGAGCAGCCCCAGAGACAAGTAGTGGAAGCACTGCAGGGCCACGATCTGGGAAAATATCAGCCGGGGATTGAAATTCTTCATCGAGGCCTGCCGCAGCCGCGATCCGCCGCGTTGTCCGGACATGGTTCGCGATGTGGTGTGATGTATTCTTTTCTACCCTGTTCGATGCCGCTATCGACTGCTTGGATATGCTGTGTGTGCACCGGTGTTTATTGTTGCCTGCTCGATGGATGGATTGGATTCCGCCCTGCCCTACTGGTATATTCAGTGAGGTGTTTTGTTCCGGTTTTGTTTCATTCAGTCTCTGAGTAGTATTCTTTTCCTCGAGCAGAGAAGATATTCTTCGATAGACACTGGTGTCTTCTATTGATTACCGCTAAACGTTTTGATCGGTTACTATTCGAAGTTCGTATTCGGTCTAATTGTATTTGAAAATCTGTGGGCATAACCCTCTGATACGGTAGTTACTTCGTTTGGTACCGAAGGTTCAAAAAAGAAACGACAAGCGATCGACGATGAACGACGATGCATTTTGCACTTGGCCTTTTTTTGACTTAACCGTCCGTACGTATGGTACCGTAACGCACAGAGGACGAGTTTTAAGTCATACCGAGATTCAAAACCACGATTGAAGCGACTGAAAAAGTTTTTATTACTTTTTCTCGAAATACTTCAGGAAAAGAGCAAGGTCATTTCACTAGTTATTCAGGATTTCATTTTCCTCTCAAAGTGTGCCGAACACGATTTTCGAAACTTTGTAAGAACCCTTTTGACTGAATCATTCTTCTCATAATGTGAAGTACTGAACGTACGAAGTACTGTAACAAGTACGAAACCTTCTGTTCTGTCTTTGGCGTTCGAGGACTTGACCGACAGAGAGAATATCGTCGCACGAGTACGTACTCGTATCACAGCCGAAAAGTTGACTCCTTTGGCCATTCGGTACAAAAAGGCACCATGAAGATTCATTCTCAAGCCGCCTTTGTTGGCAATCTTGGAGATCGCCAACATGGCACGAAACGCCAGAGGCAACGGTTGCCCCCCTTTTCGTCGCGAACTATGGGAGCCCAGACGGATCTGTTTCTTTCGCCGGCGGGAGACTATTCGATTTCCACAACTCCCACTACCGTGCCCATTGCCAATTTCGATACCTCTAGCGATTTCGAACCCATTGTCTTTGAACCGATTCTGAACGTGCCGGCCCTGGTGACGTTTGTCTCGATCATGGCCGTCTTCTCGGCTCTGATACTGCGGACCAACCAGGTGGAGGACGCAGTTCAGGAACGCAAGCGGCGCCAGGAAGAGGTCCGCGACCTAAAGGCAAGGGAGGTCGGTGAGGGCACAGTGGCCCCCGAACAAATAGAGCAAACCCTACGACTGTACGAAGACGCCGTCCGGAAGGAAGAGCGGCTCCGAAACATTCTGCCGGGGGTCCGGATCGTCCCGCCGAGCTCCAGCGATCGACGGGAGGAGGAGGCGCAGGCGATTGCCAAGCAGTACCTTGGAGAGGATTTCAACATTGGTGTGCCCAAGAGGTACAACGAGAAAATCGAGGACACCGAGGGCGGGGGTGGCTTGCCCGGTGCCGCCATCGGAGTCCTCGCCGTGGTAGCTCTCAGCCAGGTAGGCCTTCTCGCCTTTTTCAATTTCGGTGCCGATCCCATGAGTGGCAATGGTGCCCTGATGTAGGACGAAATACAGGATTGTCTTCCGGATTGCTCCCTTCGAATTCGTTAGATACTAGATTCTATTTTATGCTATTCTCGAAAAAATCTTTTTCAACCGCTTACATTTTCAGCTGGGAACGTGAAGTACTCGATTCTATCTTCTCTCTGTAGTATCGAATGTGATCCAGTCTCTCGTGGTGCTCCAAGCTAAAGTGGAAGCTCTGGCCGTAGCACGTTGTAGGATATCGTTCTCCCGTGTGTCCCATCTATGTCCTACACAGAACGACAGCCCATACAATCGCACGGCACTTTTCTACCACGAAGGCTTTTGCCCACTCCAGCAGTACACAGCTTTGGATCCAAACATAAACGGTGGTGCGACAAATCGTTTTGTCTTTTTCTTGTCGTTGGTCAAGCCGTCCAGTGCCTGCATCTGGGCCGGAGTAAGTTCGGGGATCGTTTGGTGTTGTTCGTTGGTGGTGCAAGCCAGGAGTTCTCTGGCGTGGCCTTCCTGGCTGCACCTGGCCACCACTAGTACGCCCTGTTGGAGGTTCCATCGAACGAGCACCTGGGCCGGAGCTAGCCCCGTTTCCTTGGCCACCCGTTCCACGGTCGCGTGGCTCAGCAGCTCGCCGATGTTCTTGGCACCACCGAGGGGAGTATGCGCCTGCACCAACACGTTGTGGCGGGCGCAAACCTCCAGGAGGGAAAACTGGGGCAGCAGGGGGTGCCGCTCGACCTGGTTGAGCACGGGCGGGATCGTGCAACACCGGAGGAGTTTCAAGAGGGCGCCCTCGTTGAAGTTGCAGACCCCGAGCGCCTTGCATCGCTTGTCCCGGACAAAGCCCTCCATGCAGCCCCAAACTTCCCCGAGTGTGTTCTGGGCGATGACGTCGGAGGGCCAGTGGAGAAGCAGCAGATCCACAGACCCACGGTCCAGCTCTCGAAGCGTCTTCTCGAATTCTTCCCGGACTTGCTCGGCGTCGGTGGCTCGTTTCGGTACCTTGGCAATGACAAAAACATCGTCGCTTAGGCCGCTGCCTCTCAACGCTTCTCCAACCTTGTCTTCGTTCTTATAGGTCGGAGCCGTATCGATCGAGCGAAAACCAGACGCCAGCATTAGTTGGACCGTTTCGGTGCACGTTCGTCTCCCCATGTTCATGGTCCCTAGCGAAAGACTTGGGATCGATGGAATGTTTGAATTCGGGGACGATATCGGGAGCGGCACCCTCTCCGCCGATTGGAATCCGGAAAAACGAGATTTGCTCTCACCGGTACCTCCGGCGGTATAGTGGTAGCGAAGTGCCAACTGTACCGTAGCATGCTCGGACGATGCGACACTGATGAGCTCGAATGGACCTTTCCCTTCCTCTGAGGCTTCCGTGTAGGTGGGCATCGCGAGACGGCCCATCGAACCCAGGGCGATCCGCACGCCCGCGTCACCCTCGACTTTTCCCGGATGATTGGTGCGGTTCTTGACACGGCGAGCGACAACGTCTCTGGACGGATTGAGGACCACGCTGTGGATGCGGACGCGAGATTTTAGATCTTCGTGTCCTAGAACGACGTTGTTGATCATGGTCCCGCGTTCTTCGGCGTCCAGGTGCATGCGATCGAGGAGGACAGAGAAGCCCTTTCGAAGCGCCTCGCGGGCTTGTTCCTCGACTTTTTCACGCTTCCCGGGCTTTCCGTTGTTGATGGTGTCCTGGCTCAGCCACACCCAACCGTTTTTTTCGTCTCCGCTCTCGTCGTTGCTATCCATGTTTCTTCCAAACAAGACACGGCGGCAAAACGTGCTCTTTCCCGACCCCTGTATACCCGTAAGGATGAGCAATATGGGCTTTTTGTTTTGTTCCCGTTGTTCGTTTCCTTCGATCGGGTTCAAATAGCCGCCCAGCAGAGCCTTTCGTGCTTCGAGGGCAGATGCCGGGGTTTCCGGGACCACGCCCTCGTCCCGGCCACCGAGTTGCGCCCGCTTTTCCCTCAGGTCGCGGTGGCTCGCACCAAAATATTCCTCGGGGGTGTAAAAGGCACCCAGCCCCACGCTGCTGGCGAATTTCTTGTCGACGCCCCCCTGCGCATCGTCCTCGTCGGCCGAATCGCCCACAAAGAAGCTTGCCGACCGGTCGAACCTCGCGGACTTCTTCCCGAAATAGGGCACCAGTACCTTCGTCCACAGCTTCGGTGTCGGTTTGTGAAAGGACCGTTCCTTGTATTTCTTTAGGGATTTCGTGCTCGACACAACGACCAGCGGGCGCTCCACGAGAGATTCCAACCAATCGATTAGGGATTTTAGGAGGGTAGCCTTTTTCCCAGTGTGGGCTCCCTGGATTCCCCCCTGGTTGGTGACGATGATCAGGAGATGGTTCTCTCGGTCGTACAACTGCCGCATCCTGTCAACGACGGTCGAGTTCCACAACTCATAGTGGTGGAGCTGGCTGGGCCAGAACCCCGGGGTCTCGCTCGCCCAGTTCAGGAGCGTTCCGTCGAGATCGAAGGCAGCCACCCTCGTCCGGGGGGTGCTTGGGTCGGCACCGCTCGCCCTGGATCGCAGCCGCGGCCGCCGCACGAGGACGAACTTGTCGTGGAGGGAGTCCCAGGTGGCGGCCGACGCCGGAACCTGCTTGGGGACGATCGCCTCCACCGAATCGCTTCCGCGGTGGTTGGCAGGTGCTTTGGGACCGCTGGTGGATGGCCGGGAGGTCTCGGTCGCCTCTGTTGCCGATTCGCCGCCGGCGTTTTTGGTAGACGGAGGTGCTGCATCGGGAATGGGTTTTGGAGGCTTGCTCGCGTCGCGAACGCTGACTGTTTTTGGTTTCGGTGCGGCCTTCGCGGGGGACGACGAAAAGAAATTCAAGAGGGAGGATTGTTGTCTGACCTTGCTGCCGGCATCGGTGTCGGTCTTGGCCTTTTTCCTGGCCGGTAGTTCGGTGCCGATGTGGGAATCGTTCGGTGGTGGCATGTTGGGAGCTCACGGTATGTTTGTGATGCGGTGGTTATAGTTCTCCGATTGATTCTTGTTCGGTGATGCCGCAGCAGGGGAATTCGTTTGGTCTATGGCTAGGTGTACCGTGAGGGATCCAGTGCCTGATCAGATCCAACACGCGGTTCAGGACGATGATTGTTCCAAGGTTGGGCGACCAATTTTTGAAAGTCATGAATTTTCTTCGATCAATTCACGCTCGCATCATCGTCTATTATGAGTCCGAGGATCTCTGATAGTATTAAGAGTACGTACGTACCGGCCGGTACCGTACCCAGCACGATGTGTAACGTGCCAAAACAAAGATCGTCTAGATTTTTTAGTACAGGTGGTCGGAGGTCGGAGGCACGTGCAATAAAACTATACATATGGTTCATAGGTATGAATGCATACATATCATTGCTCATTGCTCCGTTCTGTTTCGTTGCTGGTGGTCAAAAGCAAAAATGGTACTTGTACAGTAGTAATGTTGCTACAATGATACAGTATGGTCCCACTATTTTATGAAGCAACTTGCTGTCTCGAGTGGCTGTTTGTGCAAACCCAGCCGCCACCAAGGGTACGAGAGAGGAACGGAAGAATGCACCACTATCCCATGCCGAGATTCCGTAAAATCGTCTCCCGCTGCAGGACAGGATGCCATACCACGCCACAGACCTTAGGTTGTCTGCACGCTTCCCTTCTGCGTGTTCCGGCACGGCCTTGCGATGCTTCTGTTTCCACGCAGGGAATGCTACCCTCCGAATCAATCAATGCGGTGCGTTTGTGGGCAGCAAGAACGCACGGCAAGACCCGCGAACTCCACGGTGCGGAAGCGCCGAAAAGGATGCCGGAGCAACAAATGCGTCATCGAAGGCGCACGCAGGGAGGCATCTCCAAAGGCCTCCACGAAGCAATGTGCGTCTTTGATTGATTCCGTGGGAACGAATGCCAGCGCTAAAGATGCGAATTTCGTTTGGAACCGACCAAGGAAAAAAACGGATTGATACGAATTGTGGTGTACACTAGTAACAGTATAGTATAGTACAGCAATTGTGTTGGCACGAACAAACACCCCTTCCAACACCAAGCCCCCGGGCCCGGACCCGCCGAAGTTCCCCCCCCCCCCCGGGACCGCCCGCGTCACGGGGCCCCTTCCCCCTCGGGCAGCAGGTTCACGGCCGTGACGGGCATGGGGTCCAGGCAGCCCCTTCCGAAAAAGGCCGAGACGGTAAAGGTCCGGTTCGGGTGGCAGAGGTCGTTGTAGGAGTGGTTGTAGGCCTCGTAGTAGAAGCACCCCGAGGCCGTGTGCCGGACCACCGGGTTTTGGGCGTTGGGGGCTTGGCAGCCTTCGTCGTCAAAGTGCTCCACGACAAACTCGTAGCGCTCGTCGCCGCTTCCCGGCAGGAGCTCGCAGTGGACCCGCTCCGAGGGCCAGTTCCCGGTGTCGAGCCGGAGGCACTCAAAGTCGTTCGCGGTAAAGGCGCTCGCGTTGATCCGGAGCTTGTGGCCCATGCGGGGGTACGGTGGCCCGTGGTAGGCCCCGTCCGCGCTTGTGTTGCTGGTGTTGTTTTCGTTTGGGTTGCCGCGTGCTTCTGGATCCGTTTCCGCTTCCGGTTTCGTGTCCGTTCCGTCCGCCACGGTGGCATCGATGTATCGGCCGTTGAAATAGTCGTCGAGGGCGATCAGGCCCGCAACAAGCACAAACAACACCAAGACGATCGCCAGGCCCCTTCGCAGCTCGCGGACGTCCCCCGCGAGCTCGCGGACCGCACCGTGATCGATCCCAAAGGCGGCGCCGTCGACGTCGCCGTCGCCATCGACCGTCGTTTCGCTGGCGTTTTGGCCATGGTCTCCTTCGGCCGGCGACCGTGTTGGGACCGTGAGGTACGTCTTTCGTTTGCGCCTCCGCGTCCTTCGTTCTCCGTACTCGTCGTCGAATTGGTCGACTTCGGCGCCGTCGAATTCGCTCGTGGGAAGATTCGGAGAACATTCCCTGTCGGAGAGAGCGGCCTTGCTGTTGCTCTCGGCATCGGATTCGCTTCTCCGGCTGCCCATTGTTTTGTTGCTGCGTGGGTAGTTCTCGCGGTGGAGTGTCTCGAAAGTGGTGGTGGTGGTGGTGGTAATAGTGGCGAAGGTGGTGCTCCCCTGTGCACCGAAACCAATCCGATTCTTCTGGTGGCAAACCACGAAACTGTAGAATTGTTCACGAGACGAAACGGGCTTCTCGAAAAAAAACAAGCAGTTCAGAGTCCAGCAAAACATCGCCTAAAGGAAACGCAACCGAAACCATGCATGCCACTTCGGACAGTAAAGGCCACATCGTAGTAATGCCCTTACATTTACGGGTAAGTACGTATTTCTACGAGTACTAGTACAAATTCAACAAGAATTAAGCCTATTCCCTATTCTGCTACCGTCCAGAACCGAGGCGTACCGGGCCGGTGTACCTGAAACCCACAGTTCTACCGCACCGGACCGGACGGTACGTACGTACTTGGTACGCAGCTATCTGAAGCTCCGAGCAAACAAAAAAAACGGAGGATGCCACGGGAAATTGAGAAAATTTGGAAAAAGTTCTCCATAGAGGAGTTTGATTCGTTCATCGTCTCGTCCATGACTGAATGGTGTTGAGTCATTCACTAACACAGTATGGAATCGACGACAAAAAAGATCTCGGTTTGAAAATCTCGAGACCATGGACCCTGTTGTTGATGGTGAGGGTTCTCTCTCTGTGTCTCTGCATTTCGATCCTCAAAAGATTCCAACGGTGCAACCCGGGAAAACCGCAAGCCGCCACTCGCACCACCAAAGACGCATCGCACCTCATCGCACCTCATCGCACACCACACCACAACACAACACCGTACACCCACTAGAACGAACCATGCTGACCAACAAGCTGGCCCTGATCACGGGCGGAGGCGGGAGCATCGGCAAGGCCATTGCCGGGGCCTTTCTGGCCAGGAACATCTCCGTCGTCCTGGCGGGCCGCCGGCTGTCCAAGCTCGAAGAGGCCCGGGCGGACCTCCTGGAAAAGCAGGCGGAAAAGGGCGGACCGCAGGGAACCGCGGCGACGGTCCACGCGATTTCCTGCGACGTTTCCAGCGAGGACAGCGTCGTCCGGCTCTTCCGGCAGATCGACGAGCTGGGCAGCGGCGGCGGACCCGGGGTCGACATTCTGGTCAACAACGCCGGGATCAACGCCACGGCCGGCTCGGTCGAGGAACTGACGGCGGGGGACATGGAGGCCGTCCTCGGCGTCAACGTGGTGGGAGCCTTTCTGTGCGCCCGCGAGGCCATCAAGCGCATGAAGCAAAAGAAGGGCAGTGGCACCGGAACCGGAAACGGCCGCATCGTCAACATCGGGAGCATCTCCTCCTTCAGCCCGCGGCCCAACTCCACCGCCTACACGACCTCCAAGTTCGCCATCGCCGGCCTGTCCAAGAGCCTGGCGCTGGACGTCCGGGACCACGGAATCGCCGTCGGGACGATCCACCCGGGGAACGTCGTCTCGGAACTCCTGTCGCCGGAAGACGTGGAGGTCCGGGGCCGGACGGAGGGCTTTCTCCGCCCCGAGGACGTCGCGGGGTGCGTCCTAACCATGGTCGAGCTGCCCCCCTCCGCGAACGTCCTGGAGATGACGGTGATGCCGACCACCCAGCCCCTGGTGGGGCGGGGGTGAGCCGGGGCGATGCGGTGCGATGGAACGCGATGCGATGGAACGCAATGCAATGGAACGCGATGCAAGGAAATGCGATCGACCGAGGCAAGACCCGTACCACGAACGCAACCGCGGACGCACCGTGTCGCGAGATGTGGCAAAGACGACGGAGGAACGGGAGGTGCGCCAGTCTGGTTCTCGCAGCATGCGGCAGCAGCAGCAACAACAACAACAAAAACAACAACTAGAGGAATGAATACGTGTTCTTGTCGCACTGCTAGTAGGACTAGTACTTCTGTTGTGGGTCCAAACACCACTTTCCAGAGTCAAACATCATACTAATCTCGAAGAAGATCTACAATTTTTTAGCCCATAGCCTTGGGGACAACAAGAAGAAGAACTTCTTGTTCCTGTTCCAGATTATAGCTACTATTATAGAATATTGTTTCCTATTCCAGAATAACCTTGAGTACTACAGTAAACCACCTCTATGGTTTTCTGAAAAGCTAAACCGTTTTGTTCTGATTACGAGTACAGAAGGTACGAGTACGTACTTACTTCATAGAAGTAGTACGGGACTAGAAGTTAGAATGACTTCTTGGATTGAAGGTACCATACGTACATACTGTACGCACCTTACAGGAACGAAAAAAATCATTGGTGTGACGAAAAAAAGGTGTTCGTTTGATAATCGGTAGGGCCCGAATATCACTTTCCATCTGGCATAGCATCCTGTCTGTTCCAGTGACACATAATTAGGGACGATGACCATCATTGTCCGCGTGAGTGGAAATCCAAATTGTGAAATATTCAAGGACTTGTACCGGTACCTACGCACGGTACTGTGACGTCCGTACGAGTACATACCATACCAGAATACACTTTTTGACAGAAAAAATTCACTTCATTTTGAAAGTTTGTTTTTGTGCGACGAAGACTATTCGAGCCGAACTATTTCTTTTTGCAATCCACGAACGCAGAAAGCAGAAAAAATACTCACAACGACAAAGCGAAGAGAAGGCATGGGCATGACAGGAAAGGCATCGTCCGCACCTTCTGAAGCATCGGCATCGGCAGCGGATGACTCGGCGAACAAAGACGCGAACGAAACCGATATGGATCGGTACAATCCATATGCAGGGATCGACCCAAACGATCCGAATGCCGTCAGCATTTCGAAGGAAGAATTCCGAGCCATGATGCAAAAGAAAAAGACAATGGGGATCCCTCCCCTGAGAATTCTCCAAGAGAAGTCAAAACAGCGCAATGCTGCTCCGAACAAGGACGGCGTCGAATTTCAAAACGAAAGTGTCGTGGCGCCCGACCTCAAACCGATCGAGAAACACGAAGAGATCCCGGAGGAACCAGAGGGCGAAGAAACATCCGAAAACATTCCACCACCGCCGCCGCACCTGCGAAGGTTTCTCCGGATGCAAAAGGCGGGCGTTCCAAACGAAGCCATCCTGCAACTGGCGCGTGTCCAGGGGGTGACCAGCGACGAACAAAACACTCGATTGCTCGGGCAGCTTTTGGGTGTGAGTGTGGATGACGACGAAAACGATAGCGGTGGCGGCCGTGTCGATCGGCAGGAAGCGTCGAATTCCCCCAGAGGAGCGATCCCTCCACGGTTTCGAAAGTTCCTCAAGATGAAGAAACAGGGCATCCCCGAGGAGGCAATCTTGCAAAAAGCGAGAATCCAGGGATTCGATTGCACTGAGTTAAAAGGTTGGCTGTCATCGTCATCGCACAGCAAAAGTGATGACCCGATTTCGAGAGATTTTACTGTGACAAACGCCGCAAGCGACGGAGAAATAGATCAAAACTTGCAGCGGCAGAAAAAGGCCGAACCATTTCATCTAAAGAAGGACAGTAGTGGCCAACCCAAAAAAACTAAATACATCAAGATGCGTATGAAGGGAATCGAGATTCCCTATATTCTGGAATTTGCCTCGAACGACGGCGTGACAGATACCGAGATTCCCGAACTGGAAGCCATATTGGCCGAGGTAGGCCCTGTGAAAAGGACCAGAACGATCATTGCCACTCACAAGGCATGTGATACGAGTACCGGTTCAATCGCCAAGTCATCCCCGGCGTCTAGATGCCATTTCACCCCCATTAAGAATACAAATGATTCGGGAGCCGAAACCGAAAACGCGCACGAAAAAATTGCTTTTCACTATGCAGGAACGTCTGTCTTGGCGTCACTGGTCCGCAAAATGGTTCATACGGTCGACAAAACCAGTCGAAGCCGCAGTCGTCGCGAATCCAATAGAAAACATAGAAGTGAAACCAAAGTAGACATCGGTGACGATGATATGGTGATCAATTCCAAGACACTCTATCAAGCCCTCGGTTCCTTTCAGGGGGTTCAGTACGCCCGTGATGCCTACAACGAAACAATGGTGACAACGCCTGGTGCTCATAAGGAGTCAATGAAGAAGAATATTGGATGGCTCCGTGCCAAGCGTCAAACTTTTCAAGAGATTGCAAAAAGCATTGGATTGAATCTTCACTTGAGTCAGGCTTCCAGCATTGATGGATTGGATGCATTGATCGACTACATCGAAGACCTGTACAAGGAGGATATTCAGGAAAGCATATCTCTTTTGCAAAACAGCAAGTTGTACGACTTTGATTCTCTTTCAGCACTGTATGTGCCCGGTAGTCGGGTTGTAGCAAAGAGCATTGCCTCCGGAGGAATTGACATGATATGCAGAGTCTCATGGAATCGTATCAAAAGTGGAATCACCATCACTGGAAAGGAAAGCAAGCAATTTGAGGTTTGTTTCGAGTTTGTAGTAGCAGTGGGGAGTAATCAAGCTACGATTGCGGAGGTCGTGGAAGGAATCGATCAATTCGAGGGGCGGCGCAATATTTTTTCGAGAGGACCAGATGGACTTACCTTTATTCCGTGGATGGCCTACAATCAAGAAGAACAAAAGTCTCTATTGGAGCGATACCGGCGCAGGGGTAGAATTTACAATGAGGTTGCACTCAATTGTCCTCGAACTTCAAATCATTCTAGCATCCCCTCGTCTTCTTCTAGATCGACCTTCTCCTACAAGGCCTATCGGAAGGGCTGTTTCTTTGTCAAACGGAATGGATTTGGTGGCTCTACTAGTCCTTCCGTAACCGCACGGGGCATGGCAACCGGCGGACGAATCGTCGTGGATACCCAAGGTGCCTACGATTATGGAAATTCTCTCAATATTGGATACGATCCCATGATAACTGGGATTCAATATAAGATGAAGGAATACAAGTTGCATCAATCGCGTTTTGCATCGGGTGCCGGTGGCAGTACCAAGGTTGATGGGAACAAATTCATTGTCGATGCTGCCGGGAATTCATATTCAACTTCGTCCCCGGTCTCTATCCAAGCAACTTCTGGTACTGGCGATGGTGATAGCGGTGGGATGGTACTTTTCGATGTGATCCCTGATGACTACTTAGAAATGGTGTGGCCCTGTGTTCTTGGCTTTTCGTTGACGGCTAAGGCTTGGGGCGATTGCTTGGTCGATGGATTGGAAGACATCCAATTCTCGGAAGATATTTTTTATCGATTAGTTTTGCCAGACAACCGGAAACGACTCATCAAGGCCCTGGTCAAAAATTCGTCGCACGTATCTTCTGCAGGCGGTGAGATAAGACAATCCAAATACAACTTCCAGGATTTKGTTGCAGGCAAGGGAGAAGGGTCTGTATTCTTGCTGTACGGCCCGCCTGGGGTTGGAAAAACTCTTACCGCTGAAGCTGTAGCTGAGATACTGAAACGTAAGATCATGGATTATTTGGCCCGAAGCGATGAAGGAGGATATTCATGTTTGCGTTCTAACTTTGTTTTCTTCATCCTTAATTTTCTTATCCGACATGGTAGGTCCTCTATATGCTCTGAGCATGGGAACGCTTGGAACGACCGCAGATGACTTAGAACAGCGATTGGGTGAAATCCTAAAACTTGCCGCCAAATGGGATGCTATCATCTTGCTGGACGAAGCTGATTCCTTTCTAGAAAAACGATCATCGGCCTCCTCACTTGAGCGGAACGCGATGGTCTGTGTAATGCTCCAGTTGGTAGAATACTTTTCCGGCATTCTTTTTTTAACTTCTAACCGTATGGATTCGCTCGACCCGGCATTTCAAACGCGTATCACTTTGTCTTTACCCTATCACAACTTGAGTAGAGATGGCCGTCAACAAATTTGGAAAAATCTATTGCAAAAGTCGGGTGTTCAGAACGTTCAAGATGGTGAGGGGGAGGTATTTGGCGATTTGATCAATACGAAGAAACTAGCTAAATGTCCTCTTAATGGACGTGAAATAAAGAATGCCCTGCGTTTGGCGTTGGCTCTTGCGGCAGAAGAAGATTGCGTCCTTACGAATAAATTGTTGATGGAGACATCAGCTATGGTGAAAAGTGTCACAGATGACAGTGGCGACACTTACCCTTTTTTATCTCGTGCAATTGCCTTTCTATTCGGTTGGATTGGTGCCTTGGTGTTTTTCCTTTATTTCTCCCAAATGTATGATAATACTAAAAATTTAAAATGAAGTGGGTAGCTGTGCAACCACCTGACTGCCTTTGGCATTGTATTGGAGTGTATGAACTTCCTGATTATTCTGATTCATTGCACAACTACAAGTGTTGTAGCATTCACTTGCGCCTCTACAAAGATTCCTTTGAGAGGCGCTGCCCCTCAGAGCAGCTAGGAGCATTCTTCTCTCCAGAAGTCATGGCTATGGCCATTTTGTACCTCTTCTAGTTCATGAGATTAAATATAATATTATGATTTTTTAACAAGTGTTGTCGCATAGATTTTCCCACTTCTTATCATATCAATTGAAAATCTCCTCATCTTGTTTCTCCCAGAAGTAGTGATTTGTGTACTTGTTCCAAGGCAAGCTGGAATTTATCACAAATGCAAATATTATGTCCTTTCTTAATCTTCCCTTGAATGTGACCATTTTCATTAAGATGATTAACAATTCCCTGCCATTGGGATTGTTTGGTACATCATAGATAGTATGAACTTATACCAACAAGAAGGTTTAAGGACAACTAATGCAAGTTCGAAGTGAATTGATCATGTTACAGATTGCTTGAAATCATGTGGTATGCATAGATGGATTTAGTACTAGTAATTCACAGCATCAATACTATCTTTAAATAACAGAGACAATTGTCCACTATGAATTAGACTCAGCCAGCAGCAACAAGGTGCTGAACAATAAAACTATAGCAAAAGAATATATATCCATTCTTTTCACTTGGTTCAGCACATGATCACCAAGCTTTTCACAAAAAGATCATATCTTGTATTCCAGGATTGGATGTACTACTACTAACAATAATGGTACTTCCTCTGGTCCACTATGAGTGTCATTATACGTGTTATTTGTTGGTCCTGATAGAGTTGTGTCCCCCACTATACTTGATTTTTTTACTTTTTGACCGTTGGATTCTACTAATGACTGTGTATAACACATATAAAACGACAATACTCAAGACTAATAAAAATTAATTTATTCTTTACACCAAGAAATTAAAATGCACTCTATTATTATGTCAAACTAAAGTTTGCATTGACAATGGTAACAAACACCTCTTTTGAATGGTGACAATGACCAATAACAAGAAAGTTCTCCTTAACCACATAGTAAATGACATAGTAGCCTCTGAAAATACTCTATCTTTGCTTTCTAATGCTGCAAGGCTGGTTGTTAATGACCAGTAGAACCCTTTCAACCCATAAAATGAAATCTATATACTAAAAAATTCTCTGTTTCAAGGCTTCTCTCAATTTAATTGCTGACACAAGAATAATGGTGGTAATGACGCAACTCTATCACTAACATAATCTGTCAAGTGGAAAAAGAAGCATTCCAATTGCCCAATTGTTGGGCTTGTTTCATTAGAAAAGGTGCAAAGAGGACACTCATATTGGACTGGTGGAGGAAGTAGTACTTCTTGGTGTTACTTCTACTAATAGGTATGATGCCTTGTGCTTCCCTCTTTTATTGGTGCTGACTTGAGTCCTACTAGTACTAGTAGATGTAGTAGTACCTTTTTTGCAAGAAACTACCACCAGCATTAGATGAATAGTAGACAAACCAAATTTAATTCCTTGGTTTCATTCCACCAGGTGTGAAGTGCAAGTGCCACACATGTATGTGGACTCAGGCTACAATTCCTATTGGACTCAAGTAAGAAGTAAGATGAATCTGATTACTAGTAGTAGTTCCATAAGTTTCATGGGACTAGAAAAAGACTATTGAAATTAAATTGTGTGGTGTGAGTAATGCATGATGCAAGAATACAGTAGTCATGTTTGCAAATACTTCTTGCACTACTACTACTATTACTAGTAGCACTACTAGTAGTAGAACTAGGTGCTACTACAGCAGAAGAGCTGCTCTTTTTTAACTTCACATCAGCTTGCTTAGATGTAGTAGGTGTCAAAAGAAAAGTGACAATTCTGGTCCAATCCTTGCAAAACAAACTTGATTCTCATCTTATTATGGCCTATTACAACACTGCTAGCTAGTGGTATCACAACAAAAAGAAAGAAAGCTTCTTTTTTTGCAACAAGTGGATATCAATATGGAGGAACACAGTAATAGAAAAAATCAAATGAAATGATGATACTATTTTTTATTTTTCTCCAGTAATTTTCAAAATCTTCCACTTTTGACAAGAAATGTTACTAGTTAAATATCTTCTCTCAAGAAATAATAATTTTGGTGTCTTCTTATTAGTACTAGCAGATTGCTCAACAAAAATATTCCTAATATTAGTGCTAGCAGTGGAGTTTCAAGAGGATGGGATCAGTAAGTCAGTGGAATACAACTGTTAATTGCTAAATTGCTAATAGATAGTGATGCTGGATGGTGGTTGTCAACAACATTTCTACTGCTGCCTGGTGGTGTTTGCCATACTACTGTTTGCTTTCCCTTCCCCTTAAAAAAGTACTATTTGTCCAGCAGCAGCATTATGGTGATCATAATATTGAGAACATTTGAATTTCATCAATTGTTCTAATCATATTGGTAAGAAATGAAGTAAATTCTTGAATAGTTCATATCTGAACAACTGTTGAGCACATCATATCATAAACAGCAGAGAAGATGGCAATAATGCACCAACAGCAGATCATGTAAAATAGGAGTACTAATGCTTTAAATACAAATTATATCATGATGTAATCATGCCATGCCAAAGAATGAAAAAATATGATTGATGCCATTCTCACATCTGCAAATGATTTAAATCACCATAGATTTGAGGGATGCAATGGTGCTCCTCGGGGACAAACAATCTTTCTTATGATTAAAAATTGGCATCCAAATCCAGGCACCTGTCATGAATTTTGGGCTCTTTTTAATATGATGACTACATTGAGTTAACAAGAACTACTAAGTTGTACCATGTACACTTGCTTACTCTTCTTGCTGTGAATTCTTGAATGCACAGCATGCTAAATGGACAATTTTGGCTTGAAGCAAACACATGCAAATTTCTTAGTCAAAGAACTTTAGTCATTACATGGTGGTAAAAAGAGGAACCAAAGTTAACAAATAACTAGTAGGAGGTACATATCATCCCATCCCCAACTTGACCCTCCTTTGAAAAAGACAAGGAGGAGGAGATTGGTGGCAAGACCAGGAGGCACCACTCCAACCCTCTGCAATGGTGGGGAAATAATAAGAAGAAACAATTTCTTCCAACAACAATGGCTGTTCTAGCAAGGAAGTACTTCTACTAGTTATCTTGTTCTTGCTACTATTCAAGCAAGGACACTATCTGCTCCTCCACCACCATGAAGGAGCAATATTTAGTAGTAGGGTCACCACCACCAACACTGCTGGTGCTGGTGCTGTCATACTACTACTAGTAGTACTACAAAGGACGAGAAGGATCTGCATCAGTAGTACTAGTAACAATAGTAGTACTAGTAACAATAGTACTACTACTACTACTACTACTACTACTAGTAGTAGTCATCATAGCTGAAAAATTGGATTGGTACGATGATAAATAAAGGGGCACGACATTGTTGAACAATTAGTGGTGAGTAGCAATTGCATAGTGGTGGTATGCTGGGAGTACTACTAGTAGTAGTAACAAGAAGTACTTCTACTAGTAATAATCAATCATACATTTTAGTACTACTATTGTGCAATGGAGTTATTGTGCAACAAGATGTTGCGTTGCACACCCCAATTCAGAACGTTATTAACGGGTACACGGTCTTGGCAGGAAATTTCTTGTGAATCTGCCAGTAGTAGTAGTAGTAGTAGTAGTAGTAGTATTAGTACTAGTACTAGTACTAGTACTAGTAGTAGTAGTAGTAGTAGTAGTACTAGTACTAGTACTACTACTACTACTACTACTACTACTACTACTACTACTATACTACTACTACTACTACTACTACTACTACTACTACTACTACTACTACTACTAGTACTAGTCATCATAGCTGAAAAATTGGATTCTTGGTAGTACAATGATAAATAAAGGGGCACATTGTTGAACAATTAGTGAGTAGCAATTGCATAGTGGTGGTATGCTGGGAGTACTACTAGTAGTAGTAACAAGAAGTACTTCTAATAATCAATCATACATTTTACTACTATTGTGCAATGGAATTCTTGTGCAACAAGACATTGCGTTGCACACCCCAATTCGGAACCTTATTTAACGGGTACACGGTCTTGGCGGGAAATTTCTTGTGAATCTGCCTCAGGATACGCGATGAGTTTCGGCAAAAGCGCGATATTATTGTCAGGACAATTATTTAGTACAATTCGACTGATTCGATTCAATACTGGCGGGCTGGCGCATATCGAAATTTCAAAAAAATATTCGATACCCTCGGCCCTCCAACATTATGAAGATGTCGTTATTTTTACTCCGAGTTTCATAACTACCGGTACAGTAACAAGAATATGAAATTCGTACTACACTAGTACGGTGCTGGTATGAGAACCAACTTCATACTCGTACTCTGATGATCTTGGACTTTTTGCATGTAAGTTGTGTTAGAAGTGCTCTACAGCACCCATTCGATCGGAAGCAACAGAAACTGAAGGAAAAGCAGTGCTTAAGAGTGCGGCGAACGCAAAATCTATCCAATGTTTGAAATGGGAATATTCGGGGGCAAAGAGAACAACGCGGATGTCGATGCAACGGTAAGTGAAACCCTACGCTTTTGCGCAAATGATAGTAGAACAGGTGGCTGTCTGGAGGTTTTCTGCCATGATATTGGAATTTTTATTAAAGATCGAAGGTATTTCTCATGCAACCTGAAAAATTGCGTGCGACTTGGTGCTGCACTTTGTAATCGTCCGTCGATCCTCGTCATCCTTCTATTACCCAAAAGCATCGAGCATCCTCAATGGCGGCAAGAAGGTTTGGAACTCCGCTGCGTAGCAACGTCGACAAATCAAAAAAATCTACACAAACGAGTACGAAAAAGAAAGTGAAAGTACGTCGAACCCCGCAACGAGCACCAGGCAGCAACCCGAACACAACTGCAAGAGAAAAACCAGAACCCCATCGATTGTCGTTATTCTCTTCCGTTGTCGCAAGAAACACTAGTGAGAAGACTATTATCTTAACTCCCGGCCCAGTCGGTTTGCAATTGGAGCCTGTGAACGAGGCTCCTATGTATGGATGTAGAGTTGCCAGGTTTGTAGATGGGGGGCCTAATGATCCTGGACAGGCTCGGAAGTCTGGCAAGATCAAACCCGGCGACTTGGTACTGAAAGTCGAGGCAGAGGGAATGTTGATAGCAGCCACGACATACGACGAAATCATAAATCTATTGACGATGACACATGTGAAACGAATAATCACCGTTCAGTCGGTCTGGGATTCGAGTCCATCAGCGAGAAAAAAAGCGAAGAGCCACCAACGCTTCATTCCGACAAAACGAACGAGTTTGAAGAAGGGAAAAAATGGTAAAAATGAGACAGCGATACAATCGCCGTCTGCATCTCCTAGACTCCAAGAAAATGACAAAATGTCTTTAAATGCCACTGTAAAAAGCGCTGGAAAACGTCGATCTCCTTGTCAGCTTTTATCGCCTTCGCCCTCAACTCAACAAGAATCACCAAGTCAGAAGACACCTATCAGGAATAGAAAAATATTCGCAGAGGAGTCAAAAGGACCAGTCATTGTTCCAATCCAGTCGTCAACTCCAGACAGAGCATCAGAACCCTCCAATTCATCTTATTTGAGCCAGGATACAACCAGATCATCGCTTAAATCAATTTCAACACCGCCACGCCAGGCTCTCGCTGATCAGTTTCTTCTCTTTGATGGGTTCATGGGTACGTATGAGCAAGAGTTTTCTCAAACTTCGAACGACATGACGTCATCATTTGTTGATAATTCGAGAGTTGTAAACGATAGTGGCCAAACTAGCCCTCTGGATTCTCGTCACATCCGGACACCTGAAGTAGAAAAGCAACCACAGGGAGAGATTTCTTCGAAAGACGATGGCTGCGAAGAATTCCCGGCAGAGCTCCAGGTCAAACAGCAGCAGGACCTATTTGAGGAAAGTCTCGCACGTGCTGCATACGAACAACGTCTCCAAGAAGTGAGAAAAGAACAGTCGAAGACTGAACGAGAATTGAAAGATCTCTACGTACATACATGTGAAAGGAACGAAAATAAAATCCGTGAACTTCAAGTCGTGAACGAGGATCTCCGAAAAGCTCTCGAGGAAAGCAAAACAAAACAGAATGCGCTAACACATACTCGGATTGAAGAATTGGAAAGGAAAGTTGCTGAAACCGAAAAACTTCGAATGCAAACACAGGTACAAGCAAACGAAAAGATACACACGAAGACTAACGAATACAGACGTGTCGCAAAAGCAAAAGAAGATAGTTTGAGGAAAAGGCTCACCAAACTCGAAGAAGAAAACTATGTTTTGCGCGAAGAATCAGAGTCAAGGCTAATTGAGCTCGGTATGGCACGAACTATGGTAACAGAGATGGAGTTCCGAATTGTTGAGGCCGAACGAGAGAAAGTCGAGATTACGAATCGCCTTGAAGATGCTTCGTGCTCTATTCAAGAACTTGAAGAATCCATACTCCTATCCAAAGAATCTGACCTAAACAATCATGGGATAATTGAACATACACAAAAGAAACTTGAAGAAGTTACGAGGGAAAAAGAGGCTTTGATGGAAGAAATAGAAAACTACGAATCGTTCAAGGAAGAATCATCAGTCCTCACTGAAAAACTAGCAAATTCACTACAAGAAAAACAGAAGGCGGTTATCGAGAGCCAATCCTTGGCCTCCAAGATCGAGGCAGAAAATTACGAACTTTCAAAACAAATTGCAGATGCGAACAGTGACGTAGAACAGCTTCTAGAGGAGAAATTGCTTCTTGAGGACAAACTAGCGAAGACCTGGAAAGACATCGAACAAACAAAAAACGACGCCTCTACCATTCATGAAACCTTGATGGAGAAACTGGAGAATGGCGAGTACTATACCTTCGCTGATATTGAAGAGAAGAAAATTGTAATCCAGTCATTGACCAAAGACCTTCAGGTATTAAAAGAGACTTCGAAGGATGAATTGATTAAGTCCAGCAAAAAGGCCATAAATCTGCACCTACAATTACGGGGAGCCAAACGAGAACTTTTAGAAATACAACAATCGGAGATAGAAGTTACCGAAGAACGCAATGATCTGCAAGAAAGAAAACTCGAACTAGAAGAAATTATAGCTGATATGGATAGCCGAGTGAAGAAGGCGACTAAAATGTATGAGGACGAGCAAGCCGTGGTAAATGAACTCAAGATTCAAATTGAAACAGTAACGAAATCGAAAGAAATCGCTGAAGTAAAACACCGGGAATTGATCGAAGCACTATCGTTGCAAATAGCTTCGAAGACGAGTGAACTTTCATCATGTCGGGAGAAATTAGATGAAATGGACTTACTCACAAAGGACGTAGTTGCAACAAGCGAAAACCTCAAGACTCAAGTTGAATCTGTTACAAAATCCAAAGAAGAAGCCGAGTTGCAGTACCAAGAATCCATAGAATCACTATCACTGCAACTTGAATCAAAGAAGAGCGAGCTTACCATGTGTCAAGGCAGAGTGAAGGAAATCCAATATTTGAAAGACGAGCAGTCCAAGATGAATGCAAACCTGCAATCTCAGTTAGATGATATGACAAAAGCTGAGAAAGAATCCGAATTGAAGTTCCAAGACTCCATCAAATTATTATCGTCTAAACTTGAATCAAATAGAAATGAGCTACTTTTATGCGAGGGCTTAATGAAGGAAGCAGAATCTCACAAAGAAAAGCAATTGATGATTATATCAAACCTCCAGTCACAATTAGATGCTGTGACAAAATCGAAGGATGAATCTGAGTCAAAATACGAGGAATCTATGGTCTCTCTTTCAACAGAGCTAGAATCAAGGAAGACTGAGCTTTTACTGTGCCAAAGTAGATTGGAGCAAACCTTATCGCAGAAAGACGAGCAGGCAAAGATGATAACAGATCTCCAGTCTCAGTTAGATGATATGAAGAAATTGAAGGAAGAATCCGAGTTGCAACAAAAAAAATCAATTGAATCTCTCTCCTCAGAGCTGAATTCAAGGAAGGGCGAGCTTCTATCGTGTGAAAACAGCATAAAAGAATTCAAGTCTAAGAATGACGAGCAGTCAAAGATGATAACAGATCTCCAGTCTCAGTTAGATGATGTGAAGACATCTAACGAAGAATCCGAGTTGCAACACAAAAAATCAATTGAATCCCTCTCCTCAGAACTTGAAGTGAAGAAGGTTAGGCTTTCATCTTGCGAACGCTTATTAGATGAAAGTGAAGCTAAAGAGGACGAGCAGTCAAAGATGATAACAGATCTCCAGTCTCAGTTAGATGATATAAAGACATCCAAGGAAGAATCTGAGCTTCAACACGAAGAATCAATTGAATCCCTCTCCTCAAAGCTTGAACTGGTGAAGGGCGAGCTTTTGTCTTGCAAGGATGAATTGGAATCTATCAGAGCGTCAAAAGAGGATGCTATCGCAGCTGGTGTCTTGCTCAGACATGACATGAACGCGTTGGTAACTTCCAAGAAACAATTGGAAATTCAACACAATGAGTCAGTAGAGGCAATTGTATCAGAACTCGAATCGAAGAATAATGAACTATCTCAAGGATTGACAAAACTTAAGACCACGGAAAGTCAATTAGAGCACAAAGTTGATGCATTGCAGATTGAGAAGGAAGAATTGGTGGCGGAATGCGAGGGCAAGGTTGGTTTGCTTGCGGCGCGGCTTGAAAACGAAGAGAAAAAGCTGATCTCTGCAGAAAAGAGAGAGAGAGAGCTCCTCGAAAAGCTGAAGCTATTAAGCATTGAAAGAGAGAATGAACTCAAAAGATCCGATTTACGAATCGAGGATCTCACGGCAGGACTACAGTACGAATATGAAGAGTTTTCGTCCATGGAAATGAGATTGGACATTCTTCAAGAGGAATACGATTCTGTCAAATCTTCCCTTGATACAGCAATGGAAGAAGCGAATAGTCTAAGAATGGAGAAAAAGGAGATTGTAAATATCCACGAAGAGGAGATGAAACGATTGAATTCGGAATTGCGAAGCCAGCACACGCTCTTTGAAACAGCTGAGTCGAATCTGAAGCAGTCAATAGAGAAATCGGTTCAGTACAAGAAGGATATCGAACAGCTGACAAACGAGCTCCACACGACTAGAAGTGAATTCTCGGTTGTGCAAGAAAAGCTGAATTTTTTTGAAGACAATGGTATCGACTCAACTACTTTGGCCGAATTGAAGAAGTCGATTGACTCGCTGAAATCGGAAAACGAAGAGGCTTCGACTCAATATTGGGAGAGCATCCAAGAGTTAACAACTGATCTTCAGTCTCGCAATCAAGAACTTTCTTCCAAGCAATCGGCCATTGATCACATGGAAGAGGAAATTCAGTGCAACGAAATCAAGATTCAAGAATTGGAACTTGAAATTTTCCAGAAGGATATAGCAATTGGTAACCTCCGAGCTGAATTGACTGTTCAAGCAAAGCGCCTTGATTGTAGCGATACAGAGAATTCGAAAAAACTTGACATCATTTCAAGTCTAAAGTCAAAAATAATAGACATCGAAACTTCTGCAGATGATAGACAGTCTTCATGTGATGCCCTCAAGAAAAATGTCAGGGATCTGGAAAAAGCGAAGGAAAAGATATCAATAGATTCTTGCTCTGAAATTTTCCGTCTCGTCAAACGATTGGCGATTCTTGATCACACCCATAGTGACGTCAAGGATCAGCGATTGAAGGCAATGGAAATTGCAGTAATGCAACGCAAGTGGCAAAAACAAGCCACATTGAACGTAGAATCATTGCAAAAAAAACTTGCGGCCATGTCGAAACGGGCTATTCAATTTGAAAACGAACTGAAAGTAAATGTCAGTGAGCAGCAAGAAGGTAAAAATCGATTTACTATTGAGCTATCCGAGAAAACGAAACAACTTGAACGTCAAAGCATCATGATAACGGAGATGCAAGCAGAGATATCTGCAATGCAGCTCGTGGCGAAAAATTTCGAGGACTCCAAAGAGAAAGAAATCAGCGCATTAATAACGGAAAACGAGAATTTACAGTCCATGCTTTCTTCCGAAAAAATTGCAAATGCACAGATAGTTGGCGAGGCGTATGATGTGAGAATAGAGCTGGAGTTGCTTGACGAAAAGTTCAACTCAGTGGTTTCAACCAAAGAAAAGTCTATGCGTACATGCACGGCATTTGCACGCAGTCTGTTCCAAGCTAATGCTATTATCACCAGCCTTTCTGTTCAATTGAAGAATAATAATCGCATGCTTACTGAAGCGTTTCTCAATTCTCAAAAATACAAACTCGAAAAAGAGGAGAAACTTGAAGCCCTTGAGGAGTCAAGAAGCCTTTCACAGGAACTAGAGAAGAATACCGAAGAGTTGAAGTCACATCTCGCTAAAACTGAAGAATGCGTCAAGAAGACGCAGCAATCTCTCGGAGATGCTCAGCAGTCAGAGTCAGATCTCAGGACTCAATTTAATGAGTGGAAGAATTGCTTACAGAATACGGTGCGTGAAATACAAGCAAATATCAGAAACGCCCCTGCCAAAGCAGCGAATGAAGAAATCGGTGATAACGGACTTAATCGCAATGAGCATTATGAAGGCAGCGCAGTTGATCTTCCTTCGATTATTGGAGAAATTAATCGACTCATCGACTCCAATTTGTCATTAGAGAGAGATCTGGAAGCAATGAAAAATGATAAATTGATCACAAGTGAACTCCTTGAGAAGTCGATGAGGACGGTCAGGGTTCTTCATGAGGATGCAAGCGAATTGAGAGAAAAGGTTGAAGCAAAAAATAGAGATATTGATTTTCTAACAGAGGAACTCAAATCTGCGGAATCATCATCATTGCGTTTGAAAAAAGACCTCGAGTGGAATGAAAAGGATTATCAGTCTCACGTTGTGGAATTGCAACAGCAGGTTTTATCAACAAGAGCTATCTTTATCGCTGATCATTTCAAAATGCAAAATTTAGAGAGATGTGTTTCCAATCTTCATCAGAGCGAAAACGCGAAGGCGAACGAAATTCTTGAGCTGCAAGCCACCAATGGAAAGCTTCATGACAAAATGGAGAGGATGGCTTTGATTGTCGCGGAAAGAGAACACCAATGCGAAGAGCTGCTGCGTGCGATGAAAATGAAAGAAATGACTCCACTCACTGATGAAGGAAAAGGGGAAGAAGAAACAACAAAGAAATCAGAAAGAACGGAGAAAGCAAGATTATTGAAAAATATTGAAGATCTCAGCGTCAAATTGATATCGATTGAGGAATCTCATAGGCAGAGCGAAATAATGCATAAGAGTACCGAAGAGTCGCTGAAGAAGAATGTCTCTAAGCTTCGTGCAGAATTTGTTGCCAAGCATCTTGAAACGAATGATTTAAAGAAGCAAATAGTCCTTCTCAATCACAGTAAGAAAAAAGCGAAGGAGAGCATTACAGAATTCAAAAGAATTATTTCAAATCTACGAGCCGACTTGGACAAGAGCGAAGTTGCCCTCTCCCGGTCTCAAACTCATGCTTCAGAGGTTGACGAGCAAATGATTTTTATCATGAATGAGCGAAAGCAGTGCCAGGAAAAATTGGAATCTCTCCTCAAAAACAAGGACGAAGAGCTTAATATGTTGGGCGATAAAGTCATCCAAACTAATGCTGCCATAGAGAGCATGGAAATTGAGAACGCGTCTCTCAAAAGAGACAACACAAAAAACCAAAAGAAACTCGAAGATTCTCTCTCTCAAAAAAGTTTTGAAGTAGAACAGTTACAAGAAAGAACTCTGTTCCTTGAGAATAGTCTCAAGAACTCGGAGAAAAAAATAAACGAGAAGGAATCGGCTCGAAAATCAGAAGCCAGGAAGTATTCAAATTTGCAGAGAGAAATGGATTGCCTATCAACGAAGCTAGAAACCCTCGAGAAAGAAAAATATGCTTTGTCAGAAACCATATCGATACAGCAAAAACAGCTTCACGTAAAAGAAGAAAAGTTCAACCTGGAAATCGCAAACGAACTAACCAGATTGCGTGAAAAAGTTAGTATTCTCGAAGTAGAAAGTTCAACCAAATCTAAATCACTCGCTGACATAGGTAGTGCCCTTGAGTCGATGCGCATCCGTTTTGGCAATCTGACGGATGAGAAAAACGAATTAGATGAAAAGTTCGGAAGTACAAACGTGGAACTCAGACAATGCCGGGAACTGTTAGAAGACAAAGAAAAGCATCTTATTGCATCAAATGCTATGAGAGAGGCAATCGGAAGAGATTTTGAAAATCTTATCCACCAACTTGGTGAAGAAAAAAACACTCGGTTGAAGGAAGTAGGTGTTCTAAAAAATAAAAACGCAAACCTTGAGGCAACCAATTTGACACTTTGCGAGAGCGTCGAGGATGCGAGAAAAAAGACAGCCGCTCTAGAAAAAGAGCTCCAACATGTAAATGATCACTGCGTTAGGTCAGACCCACCTGTAATTGAAGGTGCTAAGTCTGATCATGTGTCATCCGTAAAGGATGCATTTTTCAAACAAGCAGCGGTGCTCGAAGACGTGAAAATATCAGAGAAAATGCTTGAGGATCTCATTAAAGAAGTTATGAACCTAGCATCTAAATCTGAGTCTGAACTGCTTGAACTGTCGTCAACCTTGGGAACAGTCGACGACCTATTTTTGAACCCCTCAAATCTTCTTGCATCTTTGGATCTTGCCGGTATGGATTCATCTGAAAACTACTTCGCTGAAGTTCGATCACGACTTGAAGATTTGGCTGCTCTAGCATACACAACAAGCGTCGAACTGAATGATCGACAAAATCGGCTTATGCAATGGAAAGCAAAACGCTCCGAGTCTCCATCTCTTCCCAAAACGCACGTCGAATCGACCTGCGATGTTACTGCCGTTGTTACCGATGCGGCCAAAGAAGTCCGGGACAAGGTAGCTGGTGCAAGACTTCTTTGTTGCGTCTTGGAAAATAACAACAAGATGGAGGTTGCATCTGCCTTCCGTAAATGGACCTGCGCCGCGGGAATCATGACTGCGAGTTCAAATGCCAAAGAGACAGCTGCCGAATTGGCTCACGAACTTCACGTCACTCGAGAAAAGATAATGGTTTTGAAGAGGCATATGAAGGGAACGCGAGCAGGAAAGCAAAAACCAAAGTTGCGAAGAATTCTCGAACGAATAGATACCAATGCGAGACATCACGACGATCATATTAAAATGCATTCAAGCAATACAATCGATATCCACACGGATGGGAATGATTGTTCATTTGGGATATAAGGAGATGCTGAGCCCGATAGGGCTACGTTAGGGAGAGTTGAATAACATGGAATATGTTGTGACATAGAATTGTTGTGTAATTTTCGTTAAAACTCTACATCATAATACTCCTACTAAACTAGACGAATGGTTGCGGGTCCCTGAATGTTGTTAAGGCATGTAAGGCGCGCCTTTGGTGCCTTCGCAAGTCGTTGGTCTTCGTAGTCGGATCGTTCTTCCCATCCTTCCGATTCGATGAATTCAGCGGCACAAAAGGTGCATTGTCCACCACCCCCGCAGTTTCCTAGTTTTTGTTTCAGTCCCTGGTAGACCTCAATGTTATTTTGTTGAAGGGTAGTGCGCAAGTTATCGCCGACCTTCGCTTGGACGATGGTCTCGGGATTTCCGTTGTTGTCAAGTACCTTGATGGCCACAGTGGTTCCGACAGGGAAGGCTTCCTCGGCCGGGGGTGCAGACGACTCACCGTCCGAAGCGAGCAAAAAGTCAAGGCTGATGGGGGAGGGTGCGGCAATGAGCTGGTCCATGACGGAATCAAAATCCATGCTCGTCACGTCGTTTCCCATGACGTTCGCCAGTGGAAGCCCGACCAACTGGTCCTTGAACTCCGAGGCAGCGGCTGATCCATCCTCGGCGAGTTCCAGAACGTAGACACCCTTGGCCTGGCCCTCCTCCACTTCCTCTAGAATAACTCCAAGGGGCTTTTCCAGTGTCACCGAAAGCAAAGTCTGGTCTGTGGTGGTAGACGCCAGTGAAGTCGCCGCACGTCCGGATGTCCGAAGGACAAAGGCATTGGAGCCCATGATGGTCGCCGCCACTAGGAACACAATGGAGATTCGGAACGCCATGGTGAATATCGTATTAGACCTAATTGCTTTGATTCTAGGGAATGTGGTTCGGAGGATGGCCTCTGAATTCTACGCTATTCCGAAGTCGGTCAGCTAAATGTTCTGCGGTTTCTGTGCATGTACAGGTGCACCGGTACGAGTGCATCGACTTCCTATTGACTCACGCGCGGTAACCAATACAATACCGCTGATTCACGACGTTGCTGAGAAAATGGGTAGGTGACGTATCTCGCATCTCACAAGAAATGAAACTTAGTTCATTCGTGACGGGATTGAAAACATTTTTGTTTTCAGCAGAATAAATCAAACGAGTCGAAGTAGCTCTGCGCTGTAGCACCAAAGAAATATTTAGGGACCAGTGACAGATTAAAGGATAAAAGTATTTCTATTTCTTCCGTTGGATGCCTTTGTTTAACTGTTTTAACAATAAAAATGAGCTAAAAATTTCTATTAGTATTTGTAGGGAAATTGCAGAAAACTTGCCAGCATACCGTACGGTACGGTAGATCGGAGAGAAGTCTTGCCATTACAGTAACAGTCCTAATCCTACTAACTAGACTACCAACGGCTACGTACGGTAGGAGTACTACAAGCTGGGAGAGAGTTCAGGTATTCAAAGGCGTTGATTGAAACTAAACCGCGCTCGAGACGGGGTTCCAAAAAATACTTTTAGAAAACATTCCATTCAAAATTTCGTATCTGCCCAACACAAACGATATCATCACAATCACAACCCCTGGGGTACGTTTGGTGCCATTGTAAAAGGCAGCCGGATGCATGGATTGCCAACCATGCCGATCGCAACAGCCACGAGTTCTACCGTTGCCTGTATTTTTGGTCTGTGCCAAGAGTTTTTCGCGAAGCTCGTTCTGGAAGTCTTCGGTGCAGGGGGCGCAGTCTGGGGGTTCAGTGAGGTTTGCGGATTCCGAACCGAATCGGTCGAATCCACGAGATTTTGGAGGAAACTTTCCCTGGCTACTGCGGTGGTTTTTGGAGTCCGGTGGTCTCAACAACTGAGGAGGGCCTGGACGCTTTGCACGAAAGCAAGAACAAGATCAGATCGAAGCAGTGACATCAACGACAACGACGACACGAACATTTTGTTGCGCGAAACCTCACCCATCGCGATCCAATTCAACACGCAAGTATACAACACCAGTAAAGAACACCAAGACTTTCTGATGAAGGAAGAATTCTCGGATGAATCGACGGCATTGTCGTCTTTTTCTCGCTCCCCCCCAGCATAAGTAAGGTTGTGGAAGGATCGGAACAACTTGCCATGGATGTGAGGCGCGCCGAAACTCGGTTTTGCGCTTAACAGACAGCTTTATTTAGTGCAGCAGACGATGTAACAGTAGCATGCTCTTTGTAATATTTCTGAAAGACATTCCCGTTTTTCTCGGCAATCCCATAGTAGCAGGGTAGTTCTTTGAAACCAGTTCATGACCTACATCTGGGTGACTGTGAAAAGATATTGCGGTTGGTTGTCATTGCATGTCATTTCAAATCATTGAAAAACAACGCTAACACAAATGAACCAGAAGAAAACTGTTTTATATTTATTGGGCAATCGATTTTTTTAGACGGCATTTTCTTTCAACTCGGCCGTAGGAAGTACTTGCGATTCATAAATCACCGAATTTACTACGAAACACTATTCACAATCGAGGTTCCAAAACAAAAAGACGGGCTTCAGTATCATGCACATGGTTTATTATTATACCTGCACCATGTGGTAACATATTCGTAGGGGGGATGCGCAGCGAGGGAATGTGGTTGTTTTTTTCTGTCTCTGCAATTCACGGTGCAGTAAAACTATGTTGTGTGTACGGTCAGAAGGACGAGGATTATTTTTGATCTGAATGCAAAGCGATGGATGAAAATTTCTATCCTTTGGGTCCTATTCTTTCCGCACTCTAAAAATACGTTGTCTAGAGTAGAAGAATTCCTGTCGTTAGCTACCACTGTACGACGTCTTTATTTCTTATTGTACTACATCGATATTCGATTTCGAAGCAGGTTTAGAAATAGATATACCGTCCTTAGTGTTTTCCCCATAAAATATTTCAGTCGAGGACCATTTCTGTCTAACGTAGTCCAGAAAATCGCACGCCTTGTTGACACACTTGCACGGGCCGTTGCGCTTGCCCCTGGCAATCGCCTGTGCTCTGTTCCGTAGATGCTCCAGTGGGGCAACATTGTCCGCTACCAGCGTGGTCACACTTGCATCGATAACACCCCTCGATTCCAGCAACTTCAAATCCCTGAGATAGAATGGTTTTCGGTGGTCTAGAAAAACAAAATCGTACGGAACACGACAACTAAAGTTTTCCCTGTACCCCGCGTTAATGGCAATCCCTTCGCCATCGGTTTCATCTTTTTCACCATTCTTAAAACATTCCTCTATCTTGGAATGAAGAACTGTCACGGTCTTATTTAAACCCGCATGGTTCACATGGGCTGCTGCATACCTTGAGTTGTCTTCGTTCTGTTCTACTGACAATAATGTGGAGCCAGGGTCTGCTTCCGCGGCAAGCAGTCTCCCTATTCGGATTGCCGAGTATCCAATGTATGCGCCAATCTCTAGTGCATGGATTGGTGTTGGATGCTCGCTCAGTGCCTCGGTGTTGGGGCAGCAAGTTGTTCCGGCTCCACTTTCTGTTGCTCCATCCGAGTGTTGTATCGGCTGGTGGCGTGAATTCCGTTTCTTCCCCCGTCGTTTTTCCGAGATCAAGGCCCGGATAGCTCCATCGAGATAATCCCCTTTCTCTTGGCCAAGGTGTAGCATGGTCCACCGAACATCGAACTCCTCGAGGGATCGGATGCAAGCCACGGGATCGTTCGGCGGCGCATGCTCCATGAGGTACTTGGAGGCGTAGTATTCCCTCTTGTCCCCGTAGTTTCCCACTTCGGAGATGTGCCGTGCGGATGCGTTGTTCTTGCCCATTCTCGGTACCAGTCAGATTACAATGTTCGAGGATACACCTGCGTTGCGGTTTTTGTTGTGTTAATGCTGCTCATTCGACATGGTCGTATTTCTGTTCCAACAGTGTATCCCAATGTTTTTCATTCTTCTTGTGAAGGAGAAAACAAAAATCCAGTGATGGGTGATTACCAGTCACTGATGACGTTGAATCAAGAGCATGTCTCACATAACAATGAATGCGCGTTACCGCGCGAGATTGTGTCGATCAATGAAAATGATCGAAAACACCTCTTCGCAATCAAATGAGTCGAGTCGTAGTAGTCTAGTTTTGGATCATGACGCCATGAGCTATGAATGAACCACGACTCTCGGAGTACGGTAAGAGTGCAGAGAGATGGGGCTTAATGTAGTCCACGACCGCCTTTCTACAACTCTTTTTTCATTAATTGTAGTACCGTACTTACGATCTCCCCCCTGCATCCCCATCCTTTTGTACGACCATATTCGACTTGAATACAATCGGTATTTCATGTGAGTTCACGTTCGATGCCTTTGGCTGTCTTGCCATGACCCACTAAATGATACCAAAACTACATGGGAAGGATACGCAATGCGTACCAATTACTTAAGTTACAACTTCCCTATTCTGTCGAGGTCTAAACTCCTCTCACAATTTTTTTCCAACCTGATCTAAAAGCAAAATAATCATACAAAATCGCTACAATGAAAATAGCAAACCAGCGTTCTATATTCGCATGGATTTTGCTGGTATGTTTGGGAAGTTCCTTCATTTTCCGGGTGTTCTCATCGAACCCAGAGCAGAGCAAAGGAACCGTGGCATTGCGAGGCCGAGCCGTCCCAGAAAGGAAACTGGCGGGCGCCAAGTGTGGCTGCGATTCGTGCACCGATCAAGTGCTGAACACTTTGGCAGATGGACATTCTTGCGGAAGCCGTATTGATTGGGCGATTGGAAACATGGGTCTTTCCGAATCCGAGGCGTGTGGTCTTATCGGTGGCGAGGAGTATCCGTCAAAATGCGGTGGTTGCAATCCCTCTTCTTGCCCGGCTCCTTCGTCTCACTGCAACTGCAACAGATGCACGGATGCAGTTTGGAATACAATTGCAGATGGTCACAGTTGTGGTGATCGAATTTCTTGGCTTGAACAAACCGATGTCGCAACTCTGCTTAGCCTCGGCATTGCTGATGGTCCCTTCGACCAAGCCAGCGCTTGCCGCGCTGTTAGCGAACAATTCCCGGGGACCTGCACGTGCGATTGTAGCTCAACTCCTGTAGAAGCTCCACCTGCTTCTCCACCAACACCAATGCTTACCGGGGAGCCCATTGACAACACAATGTGTGGATGTAGCTCCTGCACCGATCAGGTGTTAAATAGTGTGGCTGAAGGTCATACATGCCGTAACCGAATCGAGTGGATCAAGGCAAACCAAGGACTTTCCGAAGCCGATTCATGCCAGATCGTTGCCGATGAATTCCCATCTATCTGCGGAAAATGCGATGTCGATCGCTGCGGCTCCTCTCCCCCCCCGCCTGCGCCTGTATCCAATATTGGGTCGATAAAGGCTATGAGTTACAACACAGAGTACTCGGGATACGCTGATGGAAGGCTACCAGATTTTGCTTCAAAGATCAGAGAAGTCGACCCTGACGTCGTTGGCATACAGGAGTGCCAGGACGCGAACGCGTTGGCTAGTGCTTCTGGATACGACGTGGTACGTCAAACGGGTCCCCAGAACTACATATTTTACAAACCAGGTCGCCTTCAAGTTTTGGAGAGTGGCTTCATGAGCATTCCCCGAGACAACTATTCTGAGCGAACAATCACGTGGGGAAAGTAAGTGAGCGACAGGGTTGAGACTGTGTGCACCAGCGAATTGTTTATGGATTGTTGTCCGCTCACAGATTGCTTTCGTCCCTGCAATTCCATAGATTTCGGGTTGTGTCCGGAGATGGAATCGGGAACGAGTTTTGGTTCTTCAATACACACCTTCCCCACCGTCACAACGAGGCATCGGACCCGAACACGCATGCACGCATTGGTCGATTGCTAGTGGCCAAGAGAGCAGAGCTCAATGCGGCAAACACTCCCACCATCGTGGTCGGTGATTGCAATCCCTTTGCTTCCGATGGGGCTCCGGAGGGGTCCTTCGAGTCCAACCTGGCAAGCGGTGGAATTCCAAAGGTGTACCAGGCGCGGGGAAACACCGGAGGCCACGCCGGGCTGGACAAGATCTTCGCTTCTGCTGGACACTGGACTGCCTCGAATGCCGCGGACCGTGGGACCGGAAGAAGCGACCACCCTGCCATTTTCGTAGATCTTCTCACGAAGGATGCGTAACAACTGCATGGCTGTTCGTTGATACACCCGTTGGTTTCGGTGCCACTATTCATACCTAAAAGACCCACGTTTAATTTTTAACCAAGACGTATTTATCAAATATTCCGATTTAGAGATCATACCATACGGACGATCAACCAACTTAGCATTTGTAGGATCGGATACTTTGGCTTGTCTCGTTGATCACAGCTACGCACCTCGCGAGAACATATGCTTTGTTGTCGAAACAGCCTAACCCGCTCGATCTACTGAACAATTTTCCTGGATACGTGCAACAACTACTTGCTGTTGTTTTAGATTTCGCTTTGGGCCGCTTGTTATCTCTCTTTTTTGACCTTCATCGCGGGCAGACCATCGTCGTCGTTGTCGTTTCCGGCTTTTTCCAGGAGCTCGATCGAGTCTTCGACGACTTCTTCTTCGTCCTCTTCTACGTCGTTGCTGCTGTCCTTTTCCGTAGTTTCTACCGACGTGTTGTAGGATCGAATCATTTCCAGAAACTCCTCCTGTTTAGCCTCCGACATGCGGTCGTGAAGGTCCTCTACCATGAGGTGGATCTCGACCATTTCTTGCGGCATGAAATTCAGCACCTGGAGGGTCTCTGCTTCCGTGAGAGCATAGCATCCTTTTTGTGCCTGTTTCGACGACCTGGAAGCGTGTTTAGGCGACGAGGGCGAGGACGAACCTTTGGATGGAGCCTTTCGCTTCTTTCGGATTGGGGACGACACCGATTCTTTCTTCATGCACCTGGCTTTCAGCTCCCCGAGTTTCGCCGTCGGAATGTTGACACAGGGCGTGCCTTTCAGATAATCCAGAACATGTTGTTGGATCCAATCACGGTTCTCAAACCGGCTTTTTCTGGGTTTTCTTTTTCGTTGCTGCATCTGCTGCAATGCTTTCTCGTTTCGTTTGACGTCTCCCTCCAACATCTCCATTAGTTGCGCGTTGGGGAGGAGGACCGGATTGGAGAGTTTGGAATTGGTGAGAACCTCCATTTTTGGGCAGCTCGTTGCACTATTCTACCGCGTTACGAGTATGCAATCTGTTTGTAATCTTGGTTTGATTTTGCTCGGAATAATACGACAAAGGGTAGATTGGAGTTTGAAATGGTGCGAGTATGACAATACTCCTATTGTTTTTGAACAAGCACTCGTTCGTCGTTGCAATTCGCAATAGAACAATCATCTGGATCCAGAAAACTGGTACAGTTTGGCGTCTGCAAGTGATCCGAAGACGTGCGAATGGCAGACGGTCTCATTCTACAAGCACGTAAGTTTTCGTTCGATCCAACCGACGATGATGTTTTTTGCGTTCTCCATCAAAAAATCAGAATTTGTCTCTTCATTTCAAAAATACGTTGTATCCAGACAACACTGCACTATCTCTGACTGACCACAGCAGGGAGCAGATGCCAACTAACTAAGAGCAAAAGCCAAATTACTCTATACAACCTGACCATCACTGATAGTTAAGTCGGCTGCTATATTCTCAGTGATCGAAGTCTAAGATGCAGCAATCTCCTTTTCGATGCATTCTGTGCATTGCCTTTTGCCACTCGTTTTGGTCCTCTGTGGTATTAGGATGGGCGCCTGCAGTGTCTTCGACGTTTTCCCGCAATACATTATCTCGGGAAAGATATAACGCAAGAGAGCCCGTGGTGTCGGTGGCGAGAAAAAACCTTCGTGTTGCTTCAAAGATAATGTTATCGGCTACGATCGCTGGCGATGATATTCTTCCACTCGGGGACAAGGGTTCCGCGGGGCAAGCGGAGAGAACACGAAACGACGTCCTCGATGACGACACAACAACAGCATCATCACCCGCGGCAACTCCCATTTCGTCCCTATTATCCTATAGCTTTGAAGAACTCACGGATCTCCTTGGCGGAAGCGGCAAGGCCAAGGCCTGCTGGGACTGCCTGCGAATGGGAATCGATCCGATCTGGTACTACGGGAACCAACGAGATGACGACGAGAGCAATACCGAGCGGACGGGATCCGATTTGCTAAAGGGATGGACGCGTGGCATGGTCGAGGAACGGTTGGCAGCAACTAGTACCAGGGGGACACCCACTAAGCTGGGAAAGTCGACCCTGGACCTCCTGGAACAAATCGGTGGAAGCAAGGTGGAAGAAGACGTTTGCAAGCTCTCGCAGGTTTCCGTTTCACCGGACGGTACCACCAAGCTCTTGCTGCAGCTTGCCTCGGACGGCCTCGAGGTCGAAACGGTGATCATCCCGTGGGAGGACCGAGGAAAGTCGACCCTGTGCGTCTCGTCCCAGGTAGGCTGCCGGCAGGGCTGCACCTTTTGTTCGACGGGCCGGATGGGCAAGCTCCGAAACCTTTCCACGGCCGAGATCGCGGCACAAATGTACTGGGCCAACAAGGTATACCGGCTCTCTTCGCTTCCCGAAAACCAAGAGCAATCGACGAGCAACAACAATAGCAAGAAGCTGTACCCGATCGACAATTGTGTGTTTATGGGTATGGGGGAACCCGCCGACAATGCACCGTCGGTCGTCAAGACAGCGTCCATGATGGCGGACAACAATCTCTTCCAGCTGGCACCCCGAAAGATAACCATTTCGACCGTCGCTCCCAGTCCCGAGGTCTTTCGGGAACTGGCCGAAGCGCCGGCGGTCCTGGCCTGGAGCGTTCACTGCAGCCGGGACGAAATTCGTCGCCAGCTGGTGCCTACCACCCGGCACAGCATGGAGGAGCTCCGAGACGGTCTCATGGATGTCCTCCGAGGCCGGACCAAGAGGCTCCGGAACACCATGCTCGAGGTGACCCTCCTGGACGGGATCAACGACTCGGAGGAAGACGCCCGGCACCTCGCCGACTTTTGCCGGCCGTTCTTCGAGGGGCCCACCGCCATCAGGGGGATCAAGCTGACGGTCAATCTCATTCCCTGGAACGACATTTCCGCCTCGTTCGGCCCCGCCTCTGGCTACCGGCCGCCCAAGCCGGAACGCATCCGGGCCTACCAGAAGATCCTGGGGGAGAACGGCATCCTGTGCTACGTGCGGACCACCCGCGGCGACGAAGAAAACGCCGCCTGCGGGATGCTGTCGACCAAGA
Source organism: Pseudo-nitzschia multistriata (assembly GCA_900660405.1). NCBI lineage: Eukaryota > Bacillariophyta > Bacillariophyceae > Bacillariales > Bacillariaceae > Pseudo-nitzschia > Pseudo-nitzschia multistriata. Next base: position 66,066 of record CAACVS010000120.1, read on the forward strand.
AGCGGCAGAAGGAAGGCAAACAGCAGCACTAGACGGGAGGATCGAACGAACGAACGAACGATCGAACGATCGACCGATCCGCCCTCACGGGGAGGGAGGAGTGGACCCGAGCTAGGCATTGCTTTGCTGTCCTATTTCGTTGAACCAAACGGTTGCACCTGGTTGCCGGGATGTTCTCATGACACAGCGAATCACCACGCATCTGCCTGTCCCCAAAGATTGGTTTCCCCGGATCGTCGTTTCCGCCGGTTTCCTTGTACCACGCAATTGTTAGGCAATGCAATGACGCAAAGCGGAGTGGTGTCGCGAGCAACTGCGAGAATCGTCTCGCATTGATCTGCAACGGTGCGAGGTGCAATCGCAATGGAAGGAACTCCGTCTGCGAACAAAGAAAGTTGATTGCTCCATCACAATCCTGCCGGGAGATCTGGCCCGAATCAATACATCAAAGCCACAATGACTCTCTAAAATTGTATACTATGTATGTCACTAATGTATTTCATAGCTAGTATTCTAACGACGAACTATGTATGCGTTTATTTAAAAGTACAATCCTCGACCGCACCAGTCTCTGCCGGCCCACGAAACATCCACCGCGCCTGCCTCAGGCAACGCCGKGGGATTCGATCTCGGGTTCGGTTCCGGTGAGAGCAACGATGGGCCCGGCAATGCTATTCGCATCCGCATCGGCATCGGCATCCGCGCTTGCGCTTGCTCCGCTCCGGGAACCGGTGGCACGTCGTTTTGTCCGGGAAAAGAGTCTCCCGAGGCTCGCCCGGCGCTTCCTCGGATTGCCACCGGCGCCGCTGCTGCCTGGTTGGATGCGGTCGTCGTGGATCGCGTCGACCCGCGGTGGCGCTGCGTCGGCAGCAACGCCCCCACCGGTGGCCGTTTTGTTCGATCCATCGACCTCGGCGATCCCGTAGGAAGCCTCGTATGGGGCCAGCCCGGTGCTCCAGGACGCGTGTTCGGCGGCCGGGGCCGTGGGCGGGCCTTCCTTCTCCCCGGTGCCGCTGCCCTGCTGCTCGGGATCGCGATCGCGATCGCAATCATGGTCCGGCCCAGGGGCGAGGGGGGTGGGGCCGGAACCGGAGGGGCCGCGGTCCTTCTCCCCCCGCGCCATCGGCGGCGACAGCAGCAGCCACCAGCAGGCCGCTCCGAGAAAGCAACCGGCGGCGACCCCGCCGGCCACAAATCCCTCCCCCATCCTCGCGCGGCGGCAGGCCGCCCCGGGGGCACCGCTGCACGGGCCGGGGGTGCGTCCCAGGCCGGGGGCCACCGCCTGGAGGGCCGCGGACACCAGCAGCGGGAGGCCCCCCGGGTGGCACCTGTGCTTCTTCCGGGCACCCCCCACCGCCGCGAGCCACCCGAGCAGGGCCAGGACCGGCCCGGCCAGGGCGCAGGCCTGGGCGGAGAGGACCGCCGGGTGGTCCCTTCCGGCGAGGGGCGGGTCGTAGAAGTCCCCCCCGATGCCGATGCGGTCGAACCAGTGCCCGGCGGGAGAATCGTTGCTTTTGCTTTCGTTGCTTCCGTCGTTCGTCGTGGCGGCGATTCGGTAGCGAAAGAGCCCGATGCTGGAGACAAAGGTGGTGTTGGTCAGAGAGGGTGGATTCCCAAGGAATTCCAGGCCGGTATTCGTGGCGTTGGCCGAGCCGATGTCGTACCAGCGGGGAGACTGGGCCGAGAAGAGGGAAGAAACAATCCCGAGTCCGAGAAGGACCGTCGGGACGGCCCTTGCGCAACGCGTGCGAACAGAGCGGTCGGAACTTCGCGGCTTGCAAATCATTGCGCTGTTCTGTTTGCAATGAACGGAATGGGGATGGTTTGTGGTCGAAACGGACGAGAAGGCCGGGAAAGGAACAAAGAATGCTTGTTCTTGCAAAATGTTGCAGGTGTTATTTTATGAGAATCTCGGAATTCGATTCGGCGAGTAGTGCTATAGCGTCCTAGCTATTCGCTGCGGCATAGTGTTGTTCTTTGCTGTGTGTTGTGCTGTGCTGTGCTGTGCTGTTGTATTATTGCAGAAAGAAACGGCTTTCGTCGAGCTTCCCTCTTGGGCAACGATTGTTTTATAAAACCTGCTTTTTGAAACCATGGATCCGTTTTGTGGCGAACTGCCGAGACGTTACAAGAGAACCATACTGCGCTACGGAAGAAGCAGTGCGGTACGTGCATAGCGCTCGTACTCGTAAGTATCTACTGGAGCCGTTTTTTCCCCTGATCATCGTGGTTTTTGTTCGTTTCGTAGCTCTCGTTGTGTGACTGTTAAGTACTAGTATTACTCGTAGCGATCGCGTTCCCTCCACAAACCAGCGTCACAAACGTCTGTCTGTCAACTTGATCTTCCCACTTTACGCCCTAAAAATGAAACGACACGAAGAACTCTTATAAATACCGTACATCAGACTGCATCTAAAACCGAAGACAAGTTGCGATCGCCGGATGGACGATGAAACAACTTTTTCTGCCTTTTTTAGCTTCGCAACGGCCCACGACTGAAGATCAGCTCGTTCCTTGGTTGGACCTTCATGTTTTTTTGGTACGATTCCAAGAGTACGAGTACGAGTACGTACGGACCAGTAAAGTACTCATACCTGCGATTGGTTTTTTCATGCGGGTGGTAGGAAAACGAAGTCGTTCGTGTCGATCGACTACAGTACCGATGGAGGATCGATCCTTTCTCGTAGCGTTTGGTTCGTGCCATTGCCGAGAAAACACTTCCACAACCCCGACATCGATACACAGGTCGCTCCTTTGCTCACCACCCGGTTTCCACAATGCACGCAATCTATTCCGGCCGGGGTTTCGCCGCGGCAAACCCGGTGTTCCCACGGGCATCCAAGGCCGCGAGACAGAGGCCCGAGGCGGGGGGCCACGCACCGGCTCCCGCCGCGAGTCCGAGCCCGAAAAGGGCAAGCAACCCGGGGGACTGGCGGCTGCGGCTCGCCGTGGACGACCTGCTCAAGGAGCACAACAACAACGCCCTTGGCCACCACCACAGCGGAGGCAGCAAGAAGAACCATTGGCAAAGGCAAAGGCGCCGCACCATCGCCCGCAGGGATTCCTACTCGACCATTTCCACCCTGGAGTCGGACCCGGACACCTCCCGGATGGTCCTCCCGAGGCTCGCCGAGCGTCCGGTGGCAGGGGGTGGCACAGAGTCCGTTCCGGTCGAGATTCGCTTTCCGTCGCCCCCCGGGTCGTCCCTCGAGGACACTCCAGAGGCCAGGGGTTCTTGGGACGACCCCGACGACATTGTCTTTGTGCCGGCCGGAGAACACCTCGCGTCGGGGAGCAGCAGCCTCGACACCGTTCGGACAACATCGAGGCGCCTGCCGCTGGCTGCCCACGGCGCAGCAGCGGGAAGCGACTGCAGCACCCGCCGCAACCACAACAACAACAGCAACAATTATTACTACACAGACACCAACATTGACAACAACAACAACAACAACAACAACGACGACGACGACGACGACGACAATCGAAACAGCTTCCACAACAGCACCCGCAACAGCACCCACAACAGCAACAGCACGGGCAACCACTGCCACCGCCGCCAGAAGCAATGGCAGCGCCCGAGCCGGCAGCCCTCCATGGGAATCGCTTCCGCGGGTCCTCCTCCCCCGCGGCCGGCAATGCACCAGCTGTCGATCCGGCCCAGGACGAGGTTCGAGATCTGAGTCGAATTGCAATGCATTGCGACGACAATTCAAAACATACCCTAGAATACGAGTTTCTTTAAGAACAACGGTTTGGATCATGTATTATCAGTAGTTGTGTGTCGTGTGTGGCAACCAATGGCCACTGAGCGTGAGTCTGATGTGATGACTTTTGTTGTTCTTGTTCTTCTTGTTGTCGTCGTCGTCGTTGCTGTTCTTTTGCATCCTATGGAGCAACGACCGCTCTCCCCCTCGCCGTCGAATCCCCGGTGGTGGCCACGCCCCGACGGGAATCGTCCCACCGCGTGCGTTGTTCGACGCCGCGTCTGCCCCGCCTTCGTACTCAGAAGGGAATCGGCTTGACCTTGAAGTGCAGGTGGATGAGGCTCATGACCAGGCACTTGAGGTCCTGGGTGAGGTAGTAGAGGATGGTGAGCCCCCTCGGATCGGACGAGTCCCGTATGTCGGCCAGGCTGGTGATCTCGGCGCAGCCGAAGCAGATGTGCTCGTTCCCGATCTTGATCTCGAGCTCCCACCGGCGGCCCCCCTTGGCCGTCGGCTCCTCCCACTCCTCGTCGTCGACCGAGTTGATCGCGCTGGTCCGGACGATCCGCTTGAGCTCCTCCACCACGGCCGTCCCGAGGCAGACCTCCCTCCGGATGATGCTGTCGTCCTTGTAGTTGCTGTTGTTGGCGTAGCGGAGTTTGCCGCTGGGGCAGACCTCGAACTCCTGTGACAAGGGGGAAGGGCAGCGGAAGGAAGAAGGGAATGCTTGGATGCTTAGAAAACAACCGCCGAACGAAGGCTCTGCTGGGCAGACGGACGATCCGCAACGGTCTCTTGCCGCGCGACCCGCCATGGATGCACGGCACGGCACAACACGGCACAACACAACACGGCACAACGCGTCGCACGTACCATAAATTCGTGACCAAACCGCCTGTTTGTGCGATAGAGAACAGCAGAAAGGGAGGAAGGGAGGGTTCGTCAGTGGTTTTCCTTGTCCTGGTCCTGGTCCTGGTCGTTGGTCGTTGGTGTTCGTGTTGTTTTGCGCAGACAGAACTTCGAGTGCCTGTACCTGCCTGTACCTACCGCGACTTGTGGCCCATGTACACCCGCAGGTAGAACTCGTCGTTGTAGTCGGCGGCATCCATGGTGCTTGCCATGGTGCTCGCCATGTGTGGTGCTTGCTGCTGCCGCGGGCAAAAACGGAACGAAACGGGACCGGACGGATCGTTTCTTCCGCTCGGCCGGCCGGAAGGTTGTGTTGGTTCTTTTGCTGTCTCACAAACAAACAGGCCCACCGAGAAAGAGCTAACACGAACCGCCTTGGTATAGATGAAATAAGTCTTGGCCGGTGTGCAAACACACGTTCGTTGTCGATGCAAAGCCGCCGCGGTCTCGGTGAACGATCATCGAACCGAAACGGTGTCGTTCTGGTGTGTTCTTGTGTGTTTCTGTTCGTTGTCGTGTGGTGTGGTGTGGTGTGATTGGTGGGACAGAGTGTCAACAGATCTTCGCTCTACAAGCGCGGTACGAGCACTCGTACGTCTACTACTGGTACTCCTACCGGTACGTACCGGTACGGAAGAACCGTATGCCTTGTCGTCGATGAAATTTTGATTTTGCGCCCGACCGTCCAGCCTTCGTCAGCAGGATCGAGTACATTTAGTCCTGGTAGCAGGGTAGGATGGGATCTAACTTAGTTTCAAAACATTGGATCCGAAAGGATGATTCCCACGATCCTCTGGCTTCTATTCTATTTCTAGCTTGTTTGTCTTGTGTCTCTCCTTCAATCAAATCTTTCGTCGAACGGAAATCTAAGGCAACTGCGAAGAGCAACCCTTCCGCGACAGACCACCAATCCTTTCGTTGGAAACGCCACGCACTGCCGGCCATTTCTCGCAACGCAGCGCACCGACAACGAGCAGTACCCGGAAAACGATGGTGACGATATCCGAGGACGGAGCGAACCAGGTCGTTTGCCAGCTCCTGAGGCAGGGGTACTTCGAAACGGACGATCGGCAAACGGTGCAACCCGGCGATTGTGGCAGCGACGACTTTGAGAGCTACCAGAACCGGGTGAGGCGCCACCCGAAGCAGGGGAGGCCGCATCCCCGGGAGCCAGAGGGACCGGGCCCTTGTGCAAGCACGTCTTGCGCCGCGGACCCGGTGCTGGAATCCAGGTGCCAGCGGCTGATCCCTTCCGTCACCCCCGGCGCCGGCGTCGGCTACTACACCCCGGGGGGCCTCGCCCGCCACCTGTTGCGGGAGCTCGGCGAGGGGCGCTCGTCGCTCGGGGACCTCTGCCGCGGGCTGGGCGTGGACCTGGACGTGGGCGTGGGCGTGGACGCGGAGACGGAACGCCCGGCTTGCCCCTCGCGGGCGGCGATCCTTTGGGAGGCTCTGTCGGAGGAAGCGGAATCCCGTGCGGCAACGATCCTGGGGGGCGCCGGAAGGATGCCCGGAGCGGAACTCGTGTCGGACGGCTACTGGAAAAGGATTCTCACCGAGATTGCCGGGCGGGTCGAGGCCGAGGGAAGCGTGCCGATCTCCGATCTGGCGAACTCCTACGCTCTGCCACGGGACGAACTCCTGTGCCGCCTCGGATCCCTTTCCGGCAGCAGTGGCACCGGGTCCGGCCCGCGGCTGGTGGACGACTCCAAGCGCTTGGTCTCGGAGCGGTACCTGCGGTCCCTCCGAGAAACCGTCGTCGAATACTTTGCCGGCCTCCGGGAGCCCACACAGATCGTTTCCGTGTGCGAGGACCGGGGATGGGAGCCGGACCGCGTCCTGGAGTGGCTGGCGGACGAGCTGCGGGAAACCGCCCGAGCGGGGCACGGCGGATCCCTGCGGGGAGAGATCCACGCCGATGGGGGGGCGGGCGGACGGGCGGCCGTCTACCTGCCCACCTCCTACAGGCACAAGCAACAGCAAGAAATCCTCGAGTTTGTGGCCGCGAACGGGTACCTCGCGGTGGACCGGGCCGTTCGGAACTACCCGCAGGGCCTGCTGCCGGGGCAAATCAGGGACCTGGTGGAAGAGTCCTTTCCCGGCGTGGTGGGACTCGGCCACGGGCCGTCTGCCGTTCTGGTCACCGAGTCCACCCTGCAGCAGGCCAAAGCAAGCATCGAGGACTTTTTGTCTTGCCCGAAGGCGAGGTCGGAGAGCCTGGATCTGGGGGATTGCCTTCCCGCGCACCTGACGGAATCGCCCGCACTGGTGTCCGGCCTCCTCGAGAGGATCGGCTTCGCCTCGTCCCCGGACGGCGTAGCCGTGATCGAGGAGGACCGGGCGATCGTGGTGGGAAACGAACTGGTGCAGCTCATCAAGGACCGCTGCCTGCCACGCCTCGTGCAGGAATACGGAAAGGACCGGGCCGCCTCGATGTTTCGGGCCGAGCTGGATGGCGGCGGCGAAGACGAGGACGAGGACGACGAAAACGATGAAGGAAAGAAAACGAGCAGAAAGGCCCATAGGTCCTCGAGATCGAAACGAAAGGCCAGGGCCTCGAAGCAGAGCACCCACAGGGGCGGAAAACCACCAAAGGCCGGTGTCTCGGCGGGCGTCGTTCCCCTGTCGAGTGTTGCGGCGGCGGTGGTGGATGCCTACCCTTCTTTCCTAGAGGAAAACGTGACCCCCGACGACGTCCGGGCAGACACGGGCGTCGACTGGGAGGGCGATCCGGGCGAGGGCCAAAACTGCCCCCTGGTGCTCTACCGGTTTTGCAGGGAGGTCCTCTACTCTGAGGCACTCCTCGCGCAGTGCTCTCGGGCGGTCGACGCCGAACTGGTGCGGCTGCGGTCCGAGAAGACCTCCAAGGCGAAACTGAGCCGCAGGGATGCCGCGGCCAAGGTCCGGACCGTGGAAGCAGCCTTCCAGGACGCATTTGTGGCCCTGTGCTACCTGATACAGGCCCAAGCGAAGTTTCTTGCATTTGCCGAGAACTGCGCGGAGGGAGTCTTCGACGAGGCATCCATGGAAAGGCTGAGAGACGAGTTTCTCCGGGGGCCGTGTGCCGACCTCACCAGCCGAATCACCCAGCATTGCTTGTTCCAAGAAGAAGCGGGGGAAGATTGCTTGTTTACCTTTTCGGATCCTTCGGAAAAGCGGCAAGGCGACACAACCGACGACGAAAACGACGACAACGACGACGAGGAACCGCCCGTTTCGAATGCCCTTCCCCAATACTGTGCGGAGGTAGACATCGCGGCCCGTCGCTACCCCAGGAGCTACTTGTCGTCGCCCCCACCCAGGGAACCACTCCCCGTGCTGCGGGAAAGCTTCTCTGGCAATACGGGCACCGTGCTGGCCAAGACATGGGTCTTGTGTGGAGGACACTGCTACAGGGGCGGGGTTCGTCCGGTGGACCGTGACGACCGCAGCCGGGGCACCTACGTCCGCCCCGGGAGCGTCGACGGCTTTTTGTCGTACGTCGAGGAAAACTGTCTGGTCCTGTGCGGGCTGCCCTTTCGGAAGCTCGACAAAAAGGCCGAGAAGGCCCTCTTGTTCTCGCGGAAACGAACGCTCACCGACAAGCTGGCAAACGCGGACGCGGACGCGGACCCCGCCGGCGTGCTGGAAGGCACGGTCGCGATCCTCTTCCAGCAGGCGAGGAACCTGGTGGCGTCCGGGTCCCTGCTCCGCGGGCCCATCCTCGAGGCCCTGTGCGGGGARCGAAAAATCCCGTCCCCCGTRGCGTTTGCGCTGAGGCGATTGAAGGGTGCGATCGACGATCCCGGTGCCCAGATCGACGACGAACTGGTGGCCTTTGTGAAGGAGTTTGGTCTCACCCGAGACATTCACAAGTACGACACGGCTCCCCTAGAGGCCTTTCTCGCGAAGCAGTAGRAGAGAAATTCTATCATTGTTTTTCAAAAAAAAAAGGTCGCATGCTACCGTTCGGAACATTGGCACGAATTCCCGCGCCAATCAGCGCGAGTCCAGCTAGGGCTCTGTTTCGAACTCCATTTATTTGCTTGGTAGAATATTCGTCCGGAATCAACTGCAGTGATCACTACAACTGTCAAATCATGACTTCACATCTCGAAAKAAAAAGGTGATCGATTACTCTTCATGGAATCGTCTCAACTCCTCGGGCATGACGCTGTCATTGAAACCTAGGCGCCGATCCGTTTGGAGGATCCATCCTAGTAACCTATGGTAGGATTCCCTGTTAAAAATCGCAAATCAAGGGAGAAATAGTCAATACGAAGTTCGTAATGTACGAGCTTACTGCTTTTATTGCTAATTTTGTTCTAAATCTTTGAAAATCCTACTGGGGTCTGCTGTGCAACCCGAAACTGCCGGCGTGCTGATTCCTTCAGCAAACGGTTCTTTTCATTCTATCGAAAACTTGGTTGAAAGCGACCGAGCATGGGAATCTGGTTTTCARGCACTTTCACTCTCTCTTCTGMGCTGTAACTAGAATCAATCAATCCATGTTTTCAAATGTCGATTGAAGGTGCCTTGAACTGTAGTAACGGACAAATTGATTTTTTACAAATATTACTAAAATTATGAAATCATAGCTTCACAATTGTTTACTCTTGTTCATGCAYTTCTTTCAACTCCTCGGACGTGAAATCGACCTTGCCCGTCAGGATGAAGCTTTGGCGACTGCGACGTGACGAGGTGATGCTGGAGTTTTCTTGTTCCTCCCCACGTTCGGAAGAAAGATTGCGCATCGAATTCATCTTATCTGCAAGCAAAAGACTGGAACGGCGGGCTTGGCACAATTCGGGTTCCTTTTTGGCAAACTCCAACTCTTCCTTGTTCTCTTCGGAACCTTCAAGTGACGCTTTATGTGCTTCAAAGCACTTCAGGTCTCGCTCGTGATCGAGCGCACGTACCTTTGCTACAATTTCGTCGTAGGCCAAATGGGAACGGTTGCTGTCTTCAATTCCAAACGCAGCATCGAGGCTGTCCAGGACAGTAGCGTCCTTTGCCGTCACATTGACTATTTGGAAGGGTTGTTCCGATTCGTCGGGGTCTTGCCACATCTTGTACCATTCATGGGAGGTTTGGAAAGCCACAAAGTCTTCTTTGGTTACTTCTCCTTCAATCGTTACCTCAGGCGCAATCAAGGCAAAGAGTTCGGTAATGGTACAGCCTAATTGTTCGGCCTGGCGACACGTGCGATTCCAAAGGGCATCCATATGTGCTTCTTCGTCACAGTGCAAAAAAACMATAGAGAAATCTTTTGCTCCAGCGTCAAGCAATAATTTTTTAAGCAAGAGACGACTGGATATGAAACAACAGGCCCAAGAAATGCATACTTTGTCAGACTCCTTGGCAGCCTCGAGTCCAAGTTTGGCCAACTCTTCCATGTAGGGCACAATTCCCTCGTTTTCCATCCATTCGAGATCTTTGCCTTCATATTTTTCTTTCCTCATGACGCGAATCGCCAGTTCATGGTAATGGGGACTGGTGGTCGAATTCTTGAGTGGAGTGTCTCCATCTACGTGTTTCCAGTCTCCAAACAAATCAACGTAGTCTCCAGAGAAAGACTTTCCGGTACCGGGCATGGCTACCATGAAAATAAATTCAGTGGACTCGATCTTCTTCTTGTCTTCGTCGTCGCTCATTGTAATTGCTCGTAGATGTGCTTCTTTCTGAAGTGCTTCGGTTCACGGTTCACGGTTCTCGATTCTCGATTCTTCACTTTATGAGAGTCATCGAAAAAAGTGCCTATTTTTTTTTTTGGCGAGAGAGGCATACCAGTTATTGTCCCCCCGGAGATTTGTCTAGAAAATTCTTCGCGAAAAAAGATGTCACGGGAGGTTTTCAGCTCGTACACTGTACCGTACCATACGGTCGTACTGGTACCGTACAGAGGATAGAAGACATCAGAACTAGGAGAAGATCTGAACAATGACCGATATCCTGGGAAATGAATGATACAGGTCTGTGTTATCGGGAATGACCCAATGAATCAGAGGGTCATGATCGTTGTGTCAATCTGCTCTCTGTTCTTCGCCTCTTCTACGGTACCTTGGACCTCGGACCTCGGACTATCGCAGTCGTATCGTACGTATGCTTTGACATCACAAAACATATGATTGATAATTCTGTCCGTCATCAGCCAGCTCTTTTTTCGAAGTATATTTCGTAATCGCTGCCGACGAACAAAAACCGTGACAAGTCTAACTGAAGTACCATAGGATACTTGCGTACCGGTAGATGAATTCATGGYAACTAAGCATGAACAGAAACACACTAAGAAGTACTTCGAGTAGGAAAGAATTCCGTGCTCCGGAAATTACATCACCTCATACTTTAATCATAGAACGCAGGAAGAGTCCMGTCACTTTCTACTAATACACRATAGAAACCGTACAAAGCCTTTGCGAAGAAAGAAACGACAAACAACTAGCGAAATGAACTCCGTGCTCTGCCGATGCGGCCTCGTYGTGGTGATGATGCTGTGGCCATCATTTTGCGACTCCTTTCAKATCACAATTCCGGCAACAAGCGACCTCACGACGACGCAAACGACTCGGAAATCCGACGTGATAATGGGAGCTGTCGCTCGAACGAGCACACGWGTCMAGTCCTCATCCCAAGACCGGTCCGACGAATGCAGCGACGACRCTTCGTCGCCGTCTTCTTCGTCTTCTCTGCCCGCCGAACACACCGTCACCCTCCACTACGAAGACAGCTCCTGCGACATTCTGGCCCGGWCCGACGAAACGATACTGTCGGCCCTCGAGCGGAACCAGCCCTACCTGGAGTCCCTGGGTCTRCCGAACTCCATGATCCCCTCGGACTGCCGAAGGGGGAACTGCCTCACCTGTACGGGAACCCACGCGTCGGCCTCCTCCCAGCTGGCCTCCGGGAGTGCCGTGGTCTGCGACGGGGACGGCYTGTCGCCGCACATCTCCAGAACCATCCGGGAGAAGGGGTACATACTGACCTGCAGCACGCGGGTCGTCGGAGAGGGCCTGCAGCTGAATCTCGGCCAGAACCACAGGGTATGGAAGGACATCTACCAGGACCGGTTGGTGGAGGAGCCAACGCAGACCGAAAAATGGGCCGCCATGGCGAGGGCCAAGCGCCAGAGCGACGAGCGCAACCAGGTGCAATGGAAGAAGCAAACGGGGGAGCTCCTGTCGTCTGCGGAAGGACCAGAAAACGACGGCGRWKGCTAACCGACGCAGGACTGGGCACATTTCATACAAATCTATCTCTCCGACCACAAGGTTGCCCTAGCAGAGGCCAGCACAAACTGCAATCCATTTTSAACACATCTCCCAAGCAGCTGTCCCTTTCTGTCCCATCACAAAAGAAACAGGAAGTAAAGATCGCTCTATTCATTTGTGGTCTGCTTGGAGTTGGTTGCTGTCATGTATTTGTTTWACTACTAGTTTAAATCTTGCAACGAAAGAACGCTCTCCAAGGAGCCATAAATCCCTCAGTACTCCCCGTCAAAGAAAGGCCAGCAGGCTGTCTTYTTCTTAGTTGGCCGGGGAAAATAGTTTTGCATCTTTATGGATAGGCAAACTACTATTCATAGATCTTTTATTTCGCCACAATGTATGGCTTTTTCTTCTTCCATTCGTGTGGAGGCATTGGATTCGAGCCCTTTCGCTGTAACGGGCTCCGCCCTGGTCCGAAACGCAAGCCTCTGCCTTGTCGTTCCTGSTTCCGTTGGATTTCTTCTTGATCCTTCCTCGGTGCCCCTACACCACCGGAAAGCCTCCCTCGCTCGGCGAGAAATGGTCCACGACCGCCGTCGGCCACCGAGTCCAGAGAATGCCCCGGATCTTCGGGCCGAGCCTGGCCTCAACCAGGCGTTTCTGGCGTGGTGAGAGCCGGTAGTAGGGGGTCCAGCGGTCGGTGGAGGAAGAGGGGGGAAGCCCCTCTTGCTCTTTGGTGGCTGATTCGTCGGCCGCTCCCATCGCAAACCGCCACATCTTGTGGTTGTTGGGGTACAGGGCCTCGTCCTCCCGGCAGATTTCGATGCGGTCCAGCTCGGACCGCGAGATCGGTCGTTCGTTCTGCACGGCCCGGCTCGATTCGTGTTCCCCTTCGCCGACGAGGTCCACCAGGCGCTCATAGCGCCTGTGCTCCATCAGSCGGGAGGCCGTGCCCTTGTGYGGCTTCCCGCGAAGGGCCGGAAAGGGTGTTGGAAGCTGCTCCAGCCGCYGCTCCTTCTCTTTCGCCTCYAGGACGGCCCTAGAGGGGATTTCCGCCGGCGGCTCGGCCGCGACCAGCCGCATCCTCGTCCTGCCGCGCTGYCCGTACCACCCGTTCCAGTGCAGGAGGCCCAGGGCCATGCCGGGCCGGTCCACCCTCGAGATGGTGTCCGGGATCGGCCCCGCTCCCCCGGGGGATTCTTTTCCGGACCGGCTCCAGCCTCCCTCGATGACCAGCACCGAGTAGGATGCCTCCCCCTTGACCAGCCACACGGGCCGCTCCGGCCGGGACATGGCCCTCCCGACCTCCCCGGCCGAGCTGGTCAGAAGGCCGATCCCGAGTTCCCCCGCGGWGCAGTCCTTCCAGTCGGGCCGGGCCCTGCCCGTCAGCAGCAGATTCAGGAGCTCCACCGAGGCGCACCCGGTTCCGTCGGGGGTCGTGTCCAGAAGGTTGTTGGGGTCGATCCGGAGGTTCAGGGGYATTGGATTTTCCTCGTTACTCTTCCTCGAGCGTTCCTCACAGGTRCAGCGGATTAGGGAGCGGCCTCCGCCGGAAGGGGTGGACGAGCAAACCGCCGTGGCACCGGTTTCCTTTGTGTCCATTCCGGCCGCAGGGGAAAGGGGTTCCGCCTTCCGCGGACACGGTTCCGCGTTTTCCTTTCCTGCCGGAAGCCGAGAGGTTTGAACGGAGGCACAACGGTCGAGCTGCCGGGCCACGACCTTGTTTCCGTGGATCCGCACGATGGTTTCTAGAAATAGGGCAATCCCCCCGTTCTYGGTAAAGGTCTTGATGTTGCTGGAAACGTAGAGGCGGATGTCCTCGAGATTCGTCCATGTGGTCCGGACACGGACCCTAGTGTTGTAGGGCCCCTCGTCCCCCCCGCGGGTAGCCGAAGCGGCAGTCGGGTTGGCCCAGACGCAGGTGGGGACGAGATCGATCCGCCGGCRCATCCGCTGCCTCTCTTGGCGGGAGATCGGAGCCTTCTTCTCGGGCTTAGGACCCGGTGCCTCCGCCCCGGGAGGCTCTTGTTTGGAGGGGGARGCGTCCTCCACCAGGGCCGGGTCTGCGTCTCCGTCCTCGATTACCCTCGCTGCCGCGAGCTCGCCCGAYCTCCGAGCGGCCCGGTAGGCAACGTTCCTCTCTTCCTCGATCTTGACCCGAGCCTGCTCCTCCAGCATGAGTTTTCGCGTCACCAGGGCCTCCCGAAAGAGCTCCGAATACTCGGCCGGATCGGWTGGATCRCCGCCCTCCGGGCTCTGTGTCGCCTTCTCGTAGGCCTCCTGCTTGCGTTTCCGCGATGYCCTGGCGGCCACCAGGATCAGGACGGAGAGGGCGTCGGTGAGCCTCGGCTCGAAGTTTCGCTTTCGCTCGGCGGGAGTGAGGGAGGTCCATGGTTTCCTTCCCTTGTCACAGGCGATCCCGTCTCCCCGGATGCGGGCCCCGCTGTACAGGAGGGCCGTGACGATCGAGGTGATGGCGGTCAGAGATTTGCAGTGGTAGGGGGGTGGCACCGCGTTGCGGAGGTGGTTGTCCTGCTTSCGCCTCCAGGTGAAAAAGTCAATGTCTTCCACCCTCGGGGARCGAATCGAGAGGCCCGTTCCGCAGTCCGACAACCGAAATCCGGACTTGAGCCAGGTAAATGGAATCCCCGTAGGAAGCGAGGCGTCCTTTCCGCTATCTTTGTCCTCGTCTTCCTCTCCCCCCGACAAGTCTGCGGCGACGACGTTTCCGATTCCCTCCAAGTTCCGGTTCAAGTTGACGTCATTGTCGTCGTCGTTATTGTCATTGTTGTTGTTGTTGTTGCTGTTGTTGTTAATATCATTATTGTCGTTGTCGTTGCCATTGTTGTTGTTGTCGTGGTTGTTGTCTTCGTTGTTGTCTCCGTTGTCGTTGTCGTTGTCATTATCGTTGTTCTGGTTCGGTTCCGGTTCCGCCGCGGGTTCTGCCTCGGTGGGGATCACCCCCCAAAGGGCGTCCCTGGCCAGTGGCTTTCCGTTCACCTGGAGCCACTCGTCGTCGCTGACGTAGTCGTCGGGATCGGCAGGGGATTCGTCGTTTTTGTGGTTCTTGTGTTTGCCGCGGGGCTTTTTCTCCTTGTCCGTCCCCACAAACCACGCCGAGGGCCTCGAGAGAAAGGTGGTCTCGAGGTCGATCTGTTTCTGGACCGCCTCCGCCGCTTCCTCCAGCTCCTTGTAGCTAAAGATAGCGTGCGGGTTGCCAAGGGGGTCCGGGGCCGGGGGCTTTCCCTTGTGGCGGTCGGGGTCCCAGGTGTATTTGCGCCGTTCAAAGAGGTAGTCGGACGGGGGGCTGAGCCTGAGCCTCGGCTTCGGCTTCGCTTCCGGCYCCACCGGGAGCTCATCGTCCGAGACCGAGATGGACGCCTCGGCCAGGACGCGGGGGGGAGCTTGCCCCCCGTCCTCCCCGCCGGCGTTCGCGTTCGCGTCGTGGTCCTCCCCCCCGCGGGCCTCCTCCCTCCTGCGCCTCGAGCGGCCCCGCCGGGACCGGGCCCGGGTTTCCCCGTCGCCGCCCCGGTCGTTCTCGCCTTCCAGAGACCTGCGGGCCCGCTTCGCCGCACGTTTCCTTCGCTTCGTGTCCTCGTCGTCGTCCGCCGCCTGAAAGTCCGGGTCGAGGCTCCGGCGGAGCCTCCGCTTCGAGGAGGCCGGGTGGCGGTCGTCGTCCTCGCCGCTGTTGTCCCCGTTGTTGTCCTCGTCGTCGTCCCCACCGGCCCGCGCGAGGTCTTCCATCGCGGCTGGGGGTTTCCGGTCGTCTTCCCCTTCCCCGTCCGGGTTCGCGCCCTCGTTCGAGCGGCCCGCATTCGGATTTGCGTGGCCTCTCGCGTGGCCTTGTGCCGCCTGCGTGGCAAAATAGTCGTCCCAGTAGAGGTTGGCCGCGAGGGCCAGGTTTCCCGCCGCRGCTTCCAGCACATTCGAGGCCTTCTGCAGGTCGATGTCGACGGCGGACGCCGCGGAGGCCCCTGCCGGATTCCCTTCCTGGGGGGGAGCACCCTGGAGCAGCATGCCGTAAAATGCCCCAAGGATGTTGTTGTTGTTGCTGCTGCTGTTGTTGCTGCTGTTGTGCTCCGGGGCAATAGGCGCTCGCGCTTGTGCTTGCTGCCGACGCCGCGGCGGATTCTTGGCCGCCGTGGGAGACTTTTTCTTCCCGCGGCTTGCCGACGAGGCCGAGCCCGACGGAACGGCTTGGTTCCGCTGCCGCTGGGGGGACCGGCGGCGGCGCCCGCTGCTACCGGCATCCGCACCGTCGCTCCCGGGGCCGTCCCCGCTCCTGCCGCTTCTCCGCAGCGCACGCTGGGCACGCGAGGACGGCGAGGGGGATTCCTTCTCTGGGGCCATTTTCGGTTCGTGGGCCCTCGTATAGTCTCGTCTCGTCTCGTCTCGTCTCGTTTCGTTTCGTTTCGTTTCGTTTCGTTTCGTTTCGTTTCGTTTCGTTTCGTTTCGTTCGTGTCTTTTTGGATCGAAAGGACTCCGTGCTCGATCGGAACGATGCTGCTGCTTTCTAGCAAATGAAGAGCAATGCCCTGCCGTGCCGTGCCGTGCTGTGCTGTACTGTGCTACGTTTGCGGTCGTGACTGGCTATCGGGATGTTGGAAAGGTGCTTGCAAAGATGGAATGCCGCAAGACTTATCTTCGTTCTGTTTGTGCTTTTTGATTGTTGGAAGTACTTCTACTTCGAACTTCACTTGTTATTTGATTTGATTTGATTTGTCTTTCGTCTTACCTCCACACTGTACGAGTACTATTCGAATTCGAATCAGGACGACTCCGTACCGTACCGTACGGTACTCGTACCTTTCGTACTGTACGAGTTAACCCGGACCGTATTTGATGCACTTTTTTTAAGTTCTGTCCTTTTCTTAGAATAGCAATGCGCCMTAGGTACGGGTACTTGGTAAACGTACTCTGCGGTACAGTATCGTGTCGTACGATATCGTACGAGGGCATCTAGCGTAGCGTCACGCGCGSCTCCCTAGTCCCCGGTTTGCCAAACCGGGCACCAGCTGGTACAAGTATGTACGTATCTTACGTATGTACATACGTTTTTATTCTCGTACTCGTATGAACCAACCGCCGGCCTCGGAACGTAGGGCGGAACGCCGTGCAAGCCGAAGATTGCATTCGCCATGGTACTCGTACCGGTACTCGTAGGGTAGGAACCGGTACGAGTATGTAGGTACGAGTTGCCGTACATAGCATAGGCGCTTTCGAGTTCCCCCCCCCTCCCCCCCCCCACTAAGATAAGTCGGCTGGTCTGCAAATGAATCTTTCTCGGTTCAAAACTATTGCGAGGTACGAGTGCCTGGTACGTATCGTATGTACCTGCACTGATGGCCTATTCGTAAAGAAATCACTACCGTCGTCTYTTCACAAATTCCACTACAAGTTGATAAAARCTGTTGGTAKTACTAATACTRGTAGTATAATACTAAAATAATAGTAGTGGTAACAGTTTTAAGACTTTGGTGGTTGCAKTACTATTGGCGCCGGTGGCAAATGAGGAGAAGGTGAAACAAGTCGTTTCTTCTTGTTCGGTCCTCTTTTGCCTGGTKTAGTAGTATCTTAYCAACAAAACAAGATRCATCCTATGACGTGCGTTTCAACGAAGAGAGCAAGCATGATGCTTGCAACAACAAGYCGTGGTAGGTCGTTAAGGTAATGAAATGATGYATTCATTTATTTCTAAGACTAATAGCAGTACTGTGTTCTGTCTAAAGAACTACTAACTGCGAACCGGCTGGGGGATGGCATCGCCTAGAKGATTCCGTTTYTCAGGTCCATGTCGGGACGTCGCGTCGTCAGTTGGTCTTCGGCACCCGGTGGGTTCCAGTTGGGGGTGAGAACGTCGGGGATGGCATGGATGAGTCCGTTGTCGCACTGGACGTTGAGGGGATAAGGCGTTCCGTAGGTCTGTCCAACGTGGCCCACGAGGACTGTTTCGTTTCGTTTCGTTTCGTTTCGTTTCGTTGTTATTTTGTTGCGTTGCATTGGTGCCAGAAAGTTGGATGGTTTCGGTCGTCGGCAAGAATCGAGCGCGGCGCGGTTTGAGAACAACTATGGGTTAGAATCGGATGCAACGAAAACAGGGACGCAGAAAGAAACTAAATATAAAAATGCACACGGCCTTGGATCTGCGACCATAGTTCTTCTAACGGAACGTGCAGCGAAAGCGATATGGGTTGCCAAGAGCACSAGCAATGAACACACAAGCGCAAGACAGACCACACGGCGAGAGAGGACTCACCGTTGTCGGCGTAGCTCTTTCGGAATTCGTATCGGAGGGTGACTTTGTGGCCGCTCAGGGTCTCGAACTCGCCGTCGAATTCGTCCGAGTACAGATCCTGCAATATGATGTGGTACGATAGGGTTTCCTCGTCCAGAACCCCCTTGTATTGCTGGACCGCCGAGTCGGTGGGTGCCAGCAGCGTGTAGGGGCCAATGGCTTTGAGCTTGTTCTCGAGGTTGTTTTGCTTGAGAGCCGCCAGGAACATGGTGAAGTTGTCGTATTCCTTGATCTCGATCTCCTCGTGACCAATGATCACCCCCTCGGGTCCCCAGCAGACGCTGGGCCCCTCCAAACTCCCGAGCGTGCTCCAGATGCTCGGGAGGGCGCCAAGCGCRGTGGCCGGCGACGAAGCCACGGCGGGCTTCGAAACGGGGGCAAAGGCCGATGCGCCCTGGGAGGCGAGTGCGGCGAGGGTGGCGGCGAGGCAGAACTTCATGCTGTTGGTASGTTTTGGTCGATTTTCTGACGCGGGTATCGAAACTCGGACAAACAATGATCTACGAGGGCAAGACAACTGATGATTACTGTCACCGAATTTTGATCCCCGAAAAGATCGACGACGACGACTTCATGTTTCAAGGAAAAATTCGCACCCGTTGCCATCGGGTACGAGTACGTATCGTCCTTGCTGTGTCCTCTTACCGGTAGTGTATSTACGAGTACCGTTACTGTTTGGCAGCATGGTTTCGTACCCTGCCATACGGTATCATGCATTCACTGACGTATTTTCCCTTTGCCACGCGCGTACGTAGTGGTCGATCCGCAGGAAAATCTAGAGTGAGTCCTAAGGTCCGTGACTCAATTGACTCGATTGACTGGATTGATCGTTTTTGATATWTCTCTTGACCGTTGGATGGAAATCCGGTACCGGGACGAGCATTGGACTACGAGTACGAGAACATGAGTTTTAGCCAAAGACTTCTTGCGACCAAYAACGAAGACGACGACGACGACGACAACAACCAAAGCAAGCAATCGACGCCGCACACATTACCACTTAAAGAAACAAACACTTGACACAAAATGGGCATCTGGGGCAGCGTAAAAAGGAAGGCCGAGCAGACTAAGATGCAGGCCAACATCCTTCTGGCGAAGCGAAACATCGAGAAGCGCAAGAAAAAGTTTGGCAAGGAATTTTACAATATCCTGACGAACGACAAGCAAAAGCTCCTGGGCGGCACCGTCTCGGCGGGAAGCCTCTCGGTGTTCAAGAAGAACGGGAAGGAAGACCCTCTGAAGGATGCCTTTGAAAAGTGCCACGAAGACATTCGTGGCATGAAGGCCAGAATGGACGAACTCCAGCGAAAGATCGATGTGATGGAAGTCAAGGGAAGCCACACCATGCCGGACGGCACGATGGGCCAGAAGGTCAATAAGACGGGGAAAATGATCTCGGACRCCGGCATATCCACCAAAATCCAGGCTCAGATGGCCCTCATCGATCGAGAGATGTTGATACGGAAGGAAAACTTTGGTCTCGAGGCGTACGACATGGTGAAGAGCACAGAGGACAAGAGCAAGAAAGGAATCAAGGGAAACATCTCTAAGGCCCTGGTAAGCCTGTCGGAGCAAGAAAAAGAGATCCAAAAGGTCGTCGATACGGCCAAGAACGATGTTGAGGTGCTCGAGGGCAAGATTAAGTCGATGGAACGGCAAATTTCGTTCCTTTCGGATCCTTCCGAAACCTCCGAAACCCAAGCGCTTGCCGACAATCAATAATCTGTGCAGATTCTTCTTCTTTGAACCTTCTGTCTCCCGAATTAGTTAGTGGATAAATGGAGGATTTGGTTCCATTTCATTTCTTTCCGGTGAGAACAGATGCGCTGACCGGTCACAAGAGAAAATCTAAAGTAGYATGCGAAGACACCAAAAGTTCATGTTCACAACAAAAGCAACTTTTTCTATTTCGAATCTGTTGCATTTCACGGTTGCAATCCATTTGTATCTATCCTATGTCACGAAAAAAAGTTCGAAGCAGAATGAATTCCGTAATCGTAACAAWAATTATCATTACAATATATCGTGCGTCTTGCGTTGCAAGTGATATGCCTTTTTCGAGCTCAGCGGAACAAGAACGAAATACTAGCATTGCTATCTTCAGTCATGTAGATAACGCGATACCAATAGGTCAATCATTGGAAAAAAGGATTGCAATTGAATAGAATATGGAGCCGATGTGTACTCTCGATTACCTTTTCTCAAAACCCTCTGAGGAACGAATTCAGGATTAGGTTAGATTGTCAATGAGGCGTTATTTATCACACATTGTGAATGCAGTGATCGCTCTCTTCAAGGAATGGGGGAAGTAGCAGCCCAAAGAATGCCGAACTTCTAAACCCTCTGAAGCACCCCGGTCATCGTCGCTGTAACGATTAAATCGTAAGAATCTTTGTGGATCTATTGACTAGGAAGTTGTCGAGAAACAATAGTTGCGAGAAACTGAGATGAAGCKAATGATGTAACTGGAGTTCTCTTGCCGGATGATACATATTATTGTATTGCATTCATGGAATCTGCATTTGAGATGAATGTTAATCATTATTGATCGTCATTTTTTGCGCACGTCTGAGTTCCTACGGTACATACGTCTACTACGAAGTATCGCAAGGATCATTTCTTAGTCTCTTACAGATATCTTCTACGAGTACTCGTACTCGTATCTATCATAGTACCTAATGTACGAATACGAAATAGTTGCATGTATCATGTATCAGAAGTAGAGAGAACTCGTACCGGAACAACTAACTAGTACGAGCCCCATAACAAGGTCATTCCTAGTACTTAAATAGAAGACGAACGGTAGCAAGGTACCGCAAGTCCCTATTCGAGATCCAACCAATCGGAACACTCTATTCCTGTCTGGAAGTAATCTTTGGAATTTGATAGAAAATTAGCTTATGCCTTCTTCTAGACTGTCCATGAGAAGGTCGGAAAGTGTGATCACACAACAAGTCCCTGGGTTTGAATAAGGGGTCTTTGTTGAAGATAGGCATTCGATACTGCCCCTATACTCTGTCCAGGAGAAGCTAGAGGAGCAAATCCAACGTTGCTAAAAGTGGGCCTTGTGGAGGATGTTTGGCAGCACGAGGTACAGTATTCAATAGTGCCCGCTTTCCCCGCTTCATTTCTTCAGAATGTCTACGAGTAGGCAGTTAACTAGATGCTGGGTTGCTGAAAGTCACATGTGGTGAATGAGGGCATTTTGTAAAGCCCTTTGCAAACTCCAACATACCGACTGTCGACGAGAAGGAAACGGAGCAGAACCAACGTAGGTAGCAAAGAAGAATTTTCTTGGCTGTGAAATAGCCCTTAGCACACCGACGCAGGTGTATCCACGAGAAGGTAGTCTAGAAACTCCCACGTTTTTCAAAGGGTCTTTGTTGAAGTAAAAACGGGATAACTACCAGCACAATCACTATTAGCCTACCGYATTTCATCACAGGRAGGAAAAAGCCGACGCAATGTTCAATGCCGTTGCATWTGCTAAGGCCCATCTAGGTATCCGTAGGAAATCTAAAAAATGATTGTATAGGGTGCCCACCCTTTCAAATGCATATATGYACGTAACTATTGGATCTAGACAAGCAAAAGAAAGRCACACAATCTGTTGCACAATTTRTGWCAAAGCAAAAACAAAAGYATTGTKCCAACCCAACCATCTGTTTTCCCAAACGTCCTTGGCTCAGAAAACTGAAGTRCTTGTACAACTACCATGAACACTCCCTGCACGCCTCCCACAAAGTACAACAAGAAAGCTGCGGTTTGTATCTCGCCAGAGCAAATGCAAGAGTCCGAAGAAGTGCTCCTCTATCGAAGMAACGACGGCAAGTCGCAGCTGCGAACGTGCCGCAAACGAGCCGCAACCGTCTTGWCCTCGGACGCATCCACCGATGGCTCCGGTGAATCCTTTGTCACGGACGATGACGGGGACTCTGTCTCGTCTGGTGAAGCAGCAAGCAGCCGCAAGAAGAACAGAACGACAMGAACCGTCCAGAGACGAAAGGCMACCACCACCGAGAATCCCTCTCCCATGCCGACCAAGCTGACCCAGGCGCAGATCCATTCCAAGTCGTACACCTTCCCCTACAAGCTCTTTGATTTGATGGAACACGCCACMGGGGAGGGCGGCTCTGCCGGCAGCGTCGTCTCTTGGCTGGCCGGCGGGACCACCTTTTGCGTCCACGACCACGCCCGCTTTGCCGCCGAGTTCCTTCCGACGCACTTTGGGCACCACAAYTTCCGGTCCTTCGACCGCCAGCTCAATTTCTGGGGCTTTGMGGTCCTTTCACCCCGACACATCAACAACAAGAGCTTTGGAGGGAAAACCTGGCAGCACCCGTTTTTCCAGAAAGACCGGAGGCACCTCCTCGGGTTGGTGGTCCGGAAAACGGTATCCAAGTCCTCCCCCGGCGGTGCGAAACAAAACAAGCGAAAACCGAAAGGGAAACCGAGGCAGAAACAGACCGTGGCCCGCACSGTYTCCCCCGTCCACACGGCACCAGCCGGCGGTCGCCCCGGCCAAGCCTGGGATGCCTGTCCAGTGGGGTACGACCCCCGGCATCACCTCTTGCCCCTCTGTCCGATCGAGTGGCTGCTGGAAGGGGACGACGGGGACGATTCCGTGGCGGACGGCGGTGCCGGTGTCCTTCCCCGCACCGATCTGCCGGTTCCGAGCGGAAGCTGTAGCGATGACCTCGATCCCGCCGTAGCCCTCGACCTGAACACGAGCCTCAACACGGTGACGATGGACGACAGCGACATGGAAGAGGCAGACCTGTTCCTGAGCATATTCGAGGACCACGCGGAGAAGAAGCACAAYCCTCACGGGTCKGGTGGGGCAGAAGAAAGCGACGAGCTGTTTTCCTTTGTCTTTGGCAGCTCTGTCGACACGGACACCATCCTGCACGCCATGAACAACTCGGTGAGTGTCTAGATGCGATGCACCGAACGGGGCTTGTGGGTTTCGTTTTGCTGGTCGGGGGGGTCTACAGCAAGAACAGCAGCAGGAACAGCAGCAAGAGACTATAGATTGCAACAGAGGCACCAGTTTAATTCGAGGGCATTTGCATTTGCATTTGCATTGAATCGGTGCAGCGATACACTTTTTGAAACAAACAACATTAGATTACATTTTTAACTTCTACTCCCCATGCACAATGTATTGTATTTGGGTTCGCTCGACGGAGCAACCCACAACCGCCCAACACTCCCGAAAATCCCCGCGGCGGGRACTAGCAGCAGTCCAGGCAAAAGGTCCCGGGGACCTCTCCCTCGTGCTCGCCCACGGTGATGGTGCAAAAGGAGCAAAAGTGCTTGGCGCAGGCCCCGCACCGCTTGCGGCACCCCTTGCAGACCGGCCGGTCGCAGCAGGCGCAGATCCCCTTGGAGGCCGGAAGGGGGGCCCCCTTGGCCATGGGARCGTCGCGGCCCTTCTGCGGGCGGAGGGGGGCAAAGTAGTTCAGGAGGGCGTTCGCGGGCATGACGCTCGCCAAAGGGGCCGGGGGGGGCAGCCGGAAGGCCCTGTGGCAGACGTGGCAGGAGGCCTCGGTGGTGCCCCCGGGGGAAAGCCCCCTTGTTCCGGAAGCCCGGGCCTCCTGCTCCACGACGCACCGCCGGGAGACCGAAGAGTCGGGGCCTGCAGGGGGGGGGCGGTTCTTCCACCACTCCGAGTGCTCGTGCTCGCATTCGTGCTCGCTCTCGAAGCGCTCGCTTGCGCCGGTGTCTCCAAAGGCTTCTCCCGAAACCGGAAACCAATCTTCCATCGGGACGAGCCGCGGTTCTTCCGGGGAGAACAAATCCGCATCGCTGCTTCTGGGCGGGACGTCGGCGATCTCGCCGGGGGGCGGGGCCAAGCGTTGTCGCTTGCCGGCGCTGGGTCGGAACTCGCCATAGAAGAAGTCATCGTCTCCGCGGTGCATCGGGGATTCGTCGTGCTCCTCCTCCTCCTCCTGGGAAGACGAAAGAATGACGTGGTGTTCCGGTGGACAATGCCCCGGTTCTTCCACTCGCTCGTGCCGCGGGTGGTCAAGCTCCCAGCCCCTCTGGCGCTTTGCCGAACCGGCGCGCGGTGTCCCCCGGGCGCTGCTGCGGTCCGGTTGGAATGCGGGGGAGGAGGCTCCCAATCCGAACGGAGAGGGCCAGGGATGCGAGGCACGGAAACGGCGATGGTCCGGAACACACTCCATTGTGGTGGGTGTTGTGTTGGCTCGGTGCGCAGTGGTTCGGTTGCGGCAGTCGATCGTCTCCTTCTTGCTCTTCTTCTTTCTCTCCCGCTGCACCGCAACACCGAATGGCAAGAGCGATGGCGATAATATAACAATGGCGGCGATGGTGGAGATGTGCTACGGTACGGCGAGGCATGCCGCGAGTAAAGTACCAGTACTACGGTACGGCGTGTTCCGCTTTTCGACTCCAGTATCGGTACTTACCGTTACGTACCGTACGGTAGAATTAAACAAGCCTGGTTGTGAAGCCGAGTACAATACCGTACGGTACGTTCAGTCGTTCCGGCGCGAGTATTGTACGGCACGGATACGAGTGTACCCGTGCTCGTAATAGCACTCGTATCCCTATGACAACCAAAGGTGAAGACCTACGCTACGTTACGTTACGTTGCATCTCCTATGGTTTCTACGATACGACACAAAACACTTCTGTGGCGTGAAGTATTCCAAGTAAAATAAAAAAGGTACGGAAGATTCAGTACTGGTAGATACGTACTATCAGGAATTGGGATGCTTCAATTTGGCGCGACGTGCAAGTAGAGATTCGCGCCAAAAAAGTGCGTTCGGGACGTATTCACAGGCGCCATGCCTTACGACGGACAGAACGAGTATGAGTACCGAACGGCACCGGAATCGAGAGGATCGAGAGTACCGTACACTTACTGCAAACTGCAAAACAGGAGAGGGGATACCAGTCTACGATTCAACATACGACCCTACCTATGTACTACGTACCTACAGTACAACAAGAAAAGCACTTTGAAGCTACTAGTAGTGTATCGGATGAGACCACAACATGGATCAGTGGTGCACTGCAGAAGAATGCTATTGAAATAGAAGAATGCGATGTAGAAAAGTTTGTTCTCGAGCTGAGGAACCAACGGCATTCATTCATTTTGGGATTGCAATCGGCGTTGGAATGACAAGTGAGCCTAGCGTGGCCCATTGGATGCAAAAACGAAAGACGAGGCTGAATGGTCACCCATAGGAGTGACCAGCACCGGAGACAAATACCTATTGCGGAGCCAAGAATCTACAGAATC
>CAACVS010000121.1:0-34236 GCA_900660405.1 Pseudo-nitzschia multistriata
GTTTGCGGTACCAGGTGGTGAGTCAGAGAGAAGCACTGGCTCGGCGGTAAGGTTTGCCATACCAGATGGACAGACAGAGAGATCAGACGAAGGTTAGTTGTTATCGTTTGCTCTACCTGGTGACTCAGAGAGAAGCCGCGGTTCGWTGGTAAGGTTTTCATCACCTGATGGCGAGTCAGAGAGGAAAATAGATTTTCAGCAATATTTTTGACCCCAACAGGGCGTTCATGAGAGAAAAGATTCGAGCCTCGGTTTAAAASTCCATCRCAGTTCCATAAGAGCAATGTTGTGTTACTAGCAGACTTTGAYAAAAGATACCAGACAAAAGGCCATTGYGAGCACACTACTTAAGAATAATTWAAAAAACAAAAAAATCGYCCAGATTTTTYCAGTTGTTTTCTCAATTTATCATTTATATACTACAAACCACAATAGACATCTGAAAATGATTACATTTTTTTCATCTATCCCAAAAGCTGTGCTGTTTCTTGCATCACAGGAGCAGGGAAGAGGGACATTTTGTAATTTCATGTATCAATCAATTTGCAATCTGCATGAAAAACTTGATGCAAGAATGTGAAAATGCTCACCAGTTGGTCACTACTAGTACCAAAACCTCATGCTGCTTCTTGTTTGTTCTTGAACACTTTGGCTTTCAGATCAACTTTTTACTATTTACTATCAACAAGGTGCACTAGTAGTAATATTAGCCTATTCTTCTTGTTCGTGTTTTCCAGGTCCTAAATACTTTCATCCYCTAGATCCTCAATTCTTTTGCTTTTGGTTCCAACGATTTTATGGTTGAAAAAGTATGCTATTGTAGTTGTAGTCCAAGTAGTCGAAGAACTTGTAGCTAAACATAAAAAATGGTGGTCGATGATGATCGTCCTGGACTCCTACCGGCACGTACCACCGTACCGTACGGTACCTGGTACGGGTACGCGTTCAAGAAGCTTGTTCCACCAACCACAACAATTCAAAACMAATCCAATTCAGCCTTCGCTAGAGCTTGTTCTTTGGGAACGATGGCGGACCAAAAGAATGCGGTGTGGCTCCATTACTTGCGTTCCTTCCTACGAAGCGACCAAACCGACGCGTCTGCCGAGAAGAAACGCAAGAGCGRAGCGGGATTGGAAGAAGCAACCAAGACAAACCCAACGTCGAGCGATTTCTACTGCGAACCAAATGGCCCTGGGCGGAKTCCGGTAGCGGTACACCACCCGTTTGTTGCGATGGATCAGTCGTCATCGTCGTCACCACAGCCCTCTAACAAGCGTGTGTGTAGGAGTCGTTCATAGGAAAAGAAAAGGAGAGGCAGAAACCAAGAATATATTTATTCTGTCACGGAATGTCCGAAATCGAATCGCTGTTACGCATAGGTTTGCATAGTTTGCTTTTTCTGCGAATGGGGCAGTTAGGGAATGGGGAACGATCGAATSAATCGAAAGCAAACGAAACCATGGATTAGGACTTGGGCGGGATTGGGAAGGGATACAACGAGGGACGGGATGGGAAATCGTGTTTCGAATCTGTCGAAAGATCGAGACAACGCAATGCACTTGGGAATATCATAGTACTTAAGAAAGAACATTTTCATTATTTTATTACAACGAATAYTACATTCACATTCGGCAAGGAAACCACACCTGTAGTGGTTCGCGCAAACAAAACTTCTTTGTCACGAAGCAAGCGATCTAACAATGACATTGCATCYGATTGTATTGCAGTTAAATGCACACAATTGATTCTATGGTTGCGATGGAATTACTTCCTTTCGTCAGCATGTTCTTGTTGCCATTTTCTTATCCCTGATTGGAATTCCTGTATTGGTCTTGTCCCGTGATTGAATTGAASAACACATAGAAACTATACATGGCATATTGGAATATCACACCATTTCTAAGGAACAGAACTATTGCTACTAAGGATAATGATTACATTATGAGTTGGAAACGAACATCAATGCGCACAAAGTGATTCCTCGACAAAGCGTGCTAATGCTACAGGTATGTTTCATTGCCTCGTCAATGCTTTAGAATGGCACCTATGTTCAATACACTAGATTTCCACTTGCATGATTTGCCTMGTTTCGCTGTTGGTGCTGTACCGGWTCCWTTGATTGTCTTCGCCGCTCAATTGGTAGTTTGTTCGTTCATTGCGGCACCGGTGCCGCGGCTTCCACTCGCTTGTAGTCCCCAACGTTCCGGGCAATCGATGTCACCCCCTCCTTCATTATCGGTGGCCAGGCAATGGTGTCGTCGAGGTACTTGGGGTCGACGAACCTCAGCCGTTGGCGGTCGGGAATTTCCAGAAACTTGCGCTGGGCGTCCACCTTGTAGTCCTCKGGGGAGGGCTTTGCGGCAGCGGGAGCATCGTCCGGAGCGTTTTTGTTGTTGKTCGACGGCGAGGAGGWTGCCCCCAGGAGGGCACTCGCCGGATTGGCCTGCTGGGGCCGCGCCATTTCCCACAAAAAGGTGGCCGAGGCCGCCTTGACCTCCGGGGCGTCCGGAAATCGGTTCTCGACACGCTTGAGCAAATCCCTCCCGCCCTGCAGGTCTCCCAGCTGCAGCTTTACCATGGCCGACCGCAGCCAGAAGGGGTTTACCTCGTTGGCCGTCATGGAAATAGCGAGATTGTAGTTCTTGTCGGCCATGGTATAGAAGCCATTCAGCTCCTCCGCCCGGGCTAGGTTTTGCAGGATCACCGCGTCGGGGCGCTCCCGGAGGTTGTTGGCCTGCCGCAGGTCTTGGAGGGCCTCCACCTTGCGGCCGGGGGTGTTGAGCCGGACGGAGCCCCGGTTGAGCAGCAGGACGTACAGGTCGTTGCACTTTTTGATTCCAAAGCCCTGGGCCGCGGCCTCGGCCGAGGATTCCTGGCAAAGCTCGATGGCCCTGGAGTAGTTGTCGTCGGCCGAGGAAAGGTCTCCCAGGGCAACCTCTGTGTTGCCCAGGTTCGACCATCCGTAGATGAAGCGGGGGGAGATCTTGACGACCTTTCCGTACAGCCGCTGTGCGGCGATCATGTTGCCCTGCGACTCCAGTGCACGGCCCTCGTTRAAAAGTTTCTTGGCATCGGGCGAGAGAGGCGTCACCTCGACGGGGGKTAGTGGTTGGTCTCCGCCTTCGGCAAAGGCGGGGAGCCCCACGCTGGTGGAAGCTGCGGCTGCCATCGCTGTACCCGCCACCCACTCGGTAAGTATCTCCCTCCGGCCCTTTTGCGCTGACTCTCGTTCTTCATGACCKTTGTTGTCACCACCGAGGGCGGAACACTTTGTCGACGCCGTTCGGATTGTGGGTCGGGACGGTGGTACCCACGCCAGRGCAATGCCGAGATGTGCAACCACTAGTATTGATGACAATATCCATCGTGCGAGTATCCGAGAAGGCACCATGGTCTGATCGTTGACTATCGCAATCGCTATACGACGGGGATGAGATTTGTATGCTTCGAGAAATTGAATTCGGAGTGTCAAGTCAGATGGAGCACCATCGTTGTCGTCTCCCGCTGTATCGTAGTTGAGGTGGAAGCTTTTCGAGTCTCGGTTCAATTCGAGAGTTGAAGCAAAGGAAGAAACCTACCGTACTGCCGTACGGTATCGTACTACGAGTACGTACTCGATGATGTGTCGATTTGACCCCTGGTGTCGATTATCGATTACGTTTATTTTTTCCCCCAAATCTACCGTTTTCTATTTTCAAACGTGGAACCTTTAAAACGGGAATGGATTGAGTTAGTCACTACTATTTGCCGGGCAACGGGAATGGGGAATGTCCTTGTGGTTTCAATCCAAGGCACTGAGCAAATTGCGTTCTAGAATGTTTGTAGTATCTACAATTGAAGCCATATCCCTTGTATTGAGGAAAACTGATAACGAGATCGGCTCTGTCGTGGAATCCCCCAGAAATGTTCGTCCTTTTTTGATGAAAAATCGTAGTACTACTAGTAGTAGTACTAGTACTACAAGTATTCGTTCGGTGTACAACGCATAACGCATGATAACAATGTAGTAWTGGTCGGTAGGCAGGTTCTTTTGTCTTGGTATCTCTATTCGTGTTGTATCAATGAAAACGATTCATTTGATACTGTGGCCCACGACACAGGGACTAGCTTTCTAACCGAGTTTTTGGTTTCGTTTTGGTGTGGTTGGTTGCCTCTACTATTTCTGTGCCACTACCATGGCCATGTCCAATATCAGCGGCTCGCCCCCCGCAAGAAGTTCCTCGGCCCGCTCGCGGACCATGCGGCGGATGACTTGCTGGTCCCCAGGGGAGTAGTCTTCCTCCAGTTCCTTCTTGGTGGAGGGTGCCCCGTCCAGAATGGCCTCGGCGTAATCCGCCGGATCCAGGGATTCCAGGACCGCGGGGTAGTGKACTATAGTGCACTTGGAAAATCCACCGGCAAGAATGCGTTGCCGCAGGGCGTGGTCGTCCTCTCCCATGTGAAAGGAGCTCCGCTTGGGACGCTGCTGCAGCTGCTCCACCTTGGCTGCGGTCGTCTTTTGGAAGCGCTCCATAATGTCCGGAACAATGGTCATGACGGGGCTGTCCGCTTTKCGCCCCCAGACGGTGAATCCGGCAATCCCCTCCGATTCCAGCACCCTCGCTGCCTCGGTGATCACCGCATCGGGGTCCTCGGCGTAGTGCAGGCAGAGATTCGAGAAATACCGGTCAAAGTGCCCGTCGGGGAATGCCTCGGGGTMAAAGCCCATAAAATCGGCCCGCCGCAGCGAGACACGGATGGCGCGCTCTTTGGAATAGGAAATCCCGGACAGGGCCTCCCTCGCCCGCTCCAGCATTCCCTCGGAGAGATCCGTCAGCACCAGCTCCGAAACCGAAAGGGTCGACGTCGACGWCCCCGCGTCCAGGAGCAGCTCCCTCGCGAGCCCACCGGCGCCGCACCCKGCCTCTAGGACCCGGAGCGGTTTTTCCCGAAACCGCAGCTTGAGGAGGCTCAGGAGGAAGCGCCCCGCGGTCACGGTCATCGGCTCGAAATACCGCACGTACGAATTGGCGGCCCGGCTCCATTTCTGTTCSGCCCGTTTCGAAAAGTCGGTGCTTTCGTTGTTCTCAGAGGACGACGACATGGYAGCACTGTTTGGCGAAGTGAAGTTTCTCTTTGTTGCGTTGCGGGTGATGCTTTTGATTCCGGGTGATGGAAATGGAATGCCCAAGTCTCCTGGACTGCAGCTGCTTTGGCTTCGGATTCCGAGGGCCGAGTTGCGATGGGTGAAGAGGAACAGAAGAAATCTTGTCGTTCTCGGGTTCATGAATTTCTTTGGACCAAAATGCGTAAATGATCTTMTATATCACTTTGTATCGATTGTCTTGCCTCTCCGGCCTCAACTGTGTATTGCACTTGGCGAGAATTTTTCTCAAGATAGCTGCTGATCGAGGTTATGGAACAATGGTTAGTTGTTGCATGAACGAGAAAGCCTTGGCTCACAGTCATGGCGTCATCGTTCAAAGTAGTTGAGCAGATCCATCAGTCGACGGTCCGGTCTCGTACTCGTACCGTTACGTACTCGTACGTACACATCATTATCAGTCCGTTCTTTTTCCGCATAATACGCGCAACGGTTTTTGCGCATGGATTTTCGAGTTTTGGATTTTGGTCCGTGACCTTGCGCGCAAAAACCGAAAAGTTCGCGCGAAAAAGATCACCGCGTTGTTTCAAAGTTGATCCATTGATTGTTTCCGATCGTAGTTTTTTGATCTCGCGTTCAATCCCATCGTCGTTCCTAGCAGTTCATTTTGGCCACCACATGGTTTCAAACGACCAGCCAGATCAATCGGTCCATCGGCACCTGCATTCGAAACGTGCCCACGGTGAACCAAAGTCGCAAGCGGAGATCGTGCAAAGCAGACGAGGACCACAAGAGAGTGCATTCTGTGCGCTGCGCCTGCTGTAAATGAGTACTAAAAACACTGCTTGTGATCGCGATCACCCTTCTGATAGGACATTATCTTTATCATCATCGCCACGAAACGGGGAAGTCAACAACAGCAACATCAGTGGCAACAAGGCATCTCCATCGCCATCTCCATCACCATCGCCATCACCGTCGTCTCGTAAGCGTCCCCGTGAAATTTCACCAAGGCATCAAAGCACCATCGAARCCAATACGACACCTTCCCAAGACGCCACCATGTCCGAGGGGAACACRAATGGTGACAATTTCGTCGTTCGTGGATTGAGGCTAGAGGCCATCTTCCATCCAAAGTTCGACAACGAACGWAAGAACAGCAACCTCAAGAACAACAAAGCGAACACGAGCAAGGGAGGCGGCATGTCCAGCAACATTCGAAGTGCCATGCTGGAAAAGCTCGGTGAAACAGAAACAAGGAGTGCTTCGCCTTTGAACGATACGAGTACTGCGTCTTCTCCCAAAACGAAACCCACCRCCGCAGCGGGCAGGGGTCATCTAGAGGTTTCTCTGAAGCACTCGGGATCCCTGGTGCTGTGGAGTGGTTCCACCAGGTACTACTCCAAGAACAGTGCCTGCAACGAATTCACCCGCACTGCCGAGGTTTTGCTGAGGCAGCGATTCGAAACGGTCCGGGGGGCACTCGCAAACCACAACAGCGGCGACACCAACACCACGCCGGCCCGCCCGTTTCGCTCCTACGAGGAATGCTCTTTCTTTGTTTCCCAAAACCGGTATACCGTGGCATTTGAGGTTTGCACAGCGGAGATGCTTGGCGACCACG
The DNA here is from genome assembly GCA_900660405.1 of Pseudo-nitzschia multistriata. Classification (NCBI taxonomy): domain Eukaryota; phylum Bacillariophyta; class Bacillariophyceae; order Bacillariales; family Bacillariaceae; genus Pseudo-nitzschia; species Pseudo-nitzschia multistriata. The sequence continues at coordinate 6,708 of CAACVS010000121.1, forward strand.
GACARATCCCAAACCTGGATTACGTGGTGGTCACGGCGGTGGCCGATCGGGGAAGGGAACGATTCTTGTCCACCACGGAGGTTCTGGAATTCTGCCACGACTTCCGATTGCCACACAACGACGTCTGGACGTTTTTCCCGGGAGACTCCAAAAGCCACAGCAGCAGTACCGGGAGTGCCACGCGCCTGTTTGATCTGTACGACAAATCCCTGCGCGAGACCGGGGACACGGAGCAAACGGTCCGGAAACTCACAGAGATCGCCGATGTTTACGTTCCGAGCCCGGTTCCGCATTCGATCTACCAGGGAAGTGTGTGCGAGGGATTCATCGTCCGCTACGTCGATAGCCACCACGAGGCCGAGCGAGAAAAGGTCGAGCGACTGGCGCGGGTTTCCTCCGAAATACTGGGAGAAGTCCCACCGAGCAGAGCCTCCTCTCCGCCAGCCTCTAAATCGGCCGACAAGATCTCCAACACAAGCATCGATTCTGATCCCGTGTTGACCACAGATCTTCGGGCGTTGTATCGGTCGATATCCGTGCCCAGCAACGATGGAACCAGCGATGACGCTTCGAACAGTGGCGGGAACAAAGCCCAAGAAAAGGATGGAAAATTTGCGTCGGCAATTGCTCCCGGACGGAAACGAGCCGCCTTGTTTTCGGAACGCCTCGGGGAGCTTTTATCGGGGACTTGTTGCAGCGTCGGGAGCGAAGGCGATGCAGTTCGAGAAAAAGACGATTGCCAACAGGCCAAACGCAGGAAACGAATCCATCACCGGTTCGACCTGAAAAAACTCGAAGCCCAAAACGATGATTGCGGGGGTTTCACCGATTGGAAAAACCACCATTTGCCGGCACTAGCGAAAGACTTGATTCATTCCAAGGACAGAGAAACCAGAAGGATTGCTGCGTTGCTGCAAACCCTGGACGACCTCAAGGGCGGGGCCATCAACTACACGTGGATGGAAAAATACGAGGAAAAGCAAAAAGGCAATGAACCCGGTTGTGATCACACGCAAACGATGGATCGAGATCTACGCAGGCGATTGTATTGCACCATTCACGTTCGCAACGATTCAACGTTTTTCAAGTTCCAAAACGTCCAGCGCCCGTCGGACATGACTCTCTTCCGGGGATTTTGTGTCGAGGTACTGCTTTCACCGCCAGAGGAAATCCAGTCCGACACTGACAAAGACGCCAGTGCCGACATGACAATCGAACCAGCGCCTGTGTCGACCGGACCTCCACTCATGCTGAAAATGAAACTCCTGCCGTACATGGTACGGACCTTTGTGTGCCGGAATCTCCTGGGGACCATCGAGAAAAAAGGGGCCGAGGAATTCGAACGTGTGGCCAGAGGATTGCTCGAAAAATGGAAGATATCTCCGGAAGCACAGGAGCGATGGATGGCCTTCTTTTGTGGATGGGCGGCGTACGTGCTAAAAGTGAAGAACTCACAAGATCAAAGGGCGCGTGAAGGAGATTCGAACGGTCTTACCAAAGATACCGGTACCAAAAGCCAGCCCAACGCTATCGATGAGAAATCGTTTGAGCTGGGACCCTTAACAAACTTTTCCTATCTGAGACACCTCGAATATTATACCAAGCTCTACGATGCTGGAACATTCAAAGCGATGGCTTCCGCTTCTCCCCTGAGCTCCCCAGAATCTTATGTGTTCGTTTGTGTTGTATCCCAGTCGACAGAGGTGTCCCGTGCCTTGGCCGATCATTTGGCCCGCCATTTCAGCGAAACCGAAGCGACCGACCAAGAAAGCAACAGCGGAACCGGAACGATGCCGATCTTTGCGCTGGGAGAAGCCGCCAAAAACCGTCGCTGCAAATCGTGCATAGCGTATGCCAATGTTTGTGACCAGACCAAGGGGATTAAAAAGTTTCTGTTCGACAAGAAGATGGCAAAAAATTTGGTTCTGATCCTGCTGGGATCCGGCAAGGAAGATATTCTGGCGATGGCAAGATCGCCCACCGATGCTCGCCCGTCGTCCTGGCTAGACATTGAAACCACGGGCGAGGGGAAGAAACTCACACACATGTGGAAAACATGGAAAAAGTACCCCTGCGCCGAACGTATAGCATTGGCGTCGTCCGTTGTGGTGCTCGAACCAAAAAAGGAAGATTCTACCGTCGCCGTGCTTACCGAACTGGCTGGTGCGAGTGAAGTTGTAAASTCCGTTCGAGCCGTGGGTCGCTCASTGATGGAACAAGCGGCCAAGCAACAATCCGATCCTCGCCTCGGTGGTATATTGGTATTMTTCCCTGGCATTCCTGGCTGTGGAAAGTCGAGTCTACTGGCAACACTGGAAACCAGACTGGAGCAAGAACTTTCGTCTCGCAAGTCGGAGAACGGCGATGCATACGACAGAAGCGTTCGTATACGAGAGGGGGACAAGATGGGAAAGAAATTTTGGGACGCAATCGAAGACCTGTTGTCGGACGACGACGGGGACCACCCATCCCCCCCGCTCGTCTTGGCGGACAAAAACACACCGCCGGCATCCTGGCCGAAACTCGGTCAGATATGCAGCGATTCCAACGGCGTTCTGCTTCCAGTACTGCCGGACAAAACGGTCCTGGAAACTACCACTATCAAGGGCTCGATCCAGCCGAGTGGAGACCTTCTTCCGAGTGCATCTCACTTCTATCCCTTTTCACTGGACTACCTAGCCGTATCGATGTCACGGGTTCTAGATCGACCCCCGGGGGAACACGCGGGAAAGCTAGACAGCGGCTTTCCCATGGCGTGCATGATTGTCGCCCAGTTTTACTCTTTCTATCGCTACGTTGCTGCCGATGCATTCATGGAGAAACTAGAAGAGAAGCTAGGGAACGACAGCGAATCAAAGATAAAGACAATGAACCCCATCGAGCTGCCCTTCTTCAAAGGACCTGATGAATCCAAGGTCATCCCGGATGATTTAAAGAAGCTACTCGTGGAGGCACTTCAGCTGCGACACGGTCACGACAAAGCGAAGAAATTCAAGGTGAAAAAGGATGATCCACAGATGATCGACCTAGAAGGAAGGCTGCGCTCAAGCTTCGAGATGCACAAAGAGACATTATCAGCAATGTCGGTGGGTTTGGATGTTGCCAAGGAAGCTTTTGTGCACCAGCTTATAGATAGAATAAAGAGCAACTCGGACACCCAAACCACCGGTGGTCCAGCGGACGATACCGATGCAAAGCATACCGTCGCAAATGACCAAGGCAGCGACAACGCCACCGAAAGCAGCATCAAATTGGTGTCCCTCGACATCGACAGGGCCAAAATCCACGAGCTTCTCTACAMGCACGAAGAATCCGGGGCCCTTGCCGGTTTTTTCGAACAAACGAAACGGCCACAAACAGATGCGCAAGAAGCAGCATCGGCATCTTACATAAAACAAGATGGCTTGGACAACAACARYAGCATCAAAAGCAGAAGCAGCAGCGAACGGTACCCTTCCCCCTGTTTCACAGAAAAGACCCACRTCACCATGTCGTTTGCCGGTGAGAGCCATTCGGGCGAGCAGCTTGTAGAAAGATTTCATCACCTACAAGGCACAGAGGTTTCTGTTTCGATCACCGGGTTTCTATGGAGCTTGGAAAACGCTGCATTCTCCGTTAAGGTATCGCCCGTTTCGGATGGCTCCCCATCGCTGCCAGTTCCACCGTGCGCCAACGCCTTTCCCCACCTTACGGTGTGGTGTGCCCCAGACGTGAAGGCCTCTCTGTCGAACAATTTGCCCGCCCTCGTGGAATCGGGGGCGGCCCACCGCATAGACTTCTCTGGGGAGGCAGAAGTCCTGGTCGGCAGGATATCGTTCTGGAACCATGCCAACGAACCCATTCGGGTCTAGCAAGGGAAATGATGGTAACGATATTGTATACTGTACTACACCAATGGGATCTGCATTTTCGAGCACTGCTGTGTGTAAGTCTCGTACAGTACAATGGAAAACAAAATAGAGATATACTTCGTATTATTTTCATGTTACAGTACTGTTATTGACATTTCTTGATGGGGTGTAAAACGGTTTTACACGGTGTGTAGCGATGRCAGTTGATTGCGATGTCAATGGGTGTTTCTTGTTGGCCTTATTCGTTTGCTTCGTATCGCTCCGTGTCATTTCGCTTCGTTTTTGCTATCTATTGATTCATTTTTCAAAAACCGATAGGATGCTCTCGAACACCATGCAATACGAGGCCTTTTGGTGCAGCTTGTGGCTGCTGCTGTTGGCCAAGCTCACCGAGTCGTTCGTATCGTAGGACGTGCAATCCGACGAAAAGGCGGTGCTCTCCGTCCCGGTGATCTCGAGCTTGGACAGTGCTGCGAGCGTGTCCGAATTGATGCTCTTGTTTTTCTTCAGGGTGTTGTGTTTGCTGTTCTGTTTGGTGAAGTCGTGGCCGTGGGTGGAACGCTCTTTCCTCCCGTGGTGGATGGTGCTTTTGTGTTGTTTCGTAAAGTCGTGGGTGGAGCGCTCGTGGACGGAGCGATCCTTCTTCTTCTTACCCGAAGCGTCGCTGCGGCCGTGCTTTGAGTGCTGTGTTGGTTGTTCGGTCGTTTTGGTGGCTTTGTGGATCGAGCGGGAGGTGGACGAACGCTTCGATCCGTCGTCACCCGCAAAGGGGCCCGGGCCGGGGTTGAAGGTTGCGCCTATCGTACCGTTGTCGTCGTCGRCGACGTTGTTCGGGATCTCTCTCTGGTTCCACGTCGTGTCTTTGRTCATGGTCGGGACCAGATCAAAGTTGAACAAGGGGTTGGCCCCGTTGTTCGAACCGTCTCTTCCGTTGTCTCGAATGTTGTTGCCTTTGCTCGGGGACGCCTGGTCTTGGCTGGGTTCCGGGATCATGGAGATGCATTCCTGCATGCCGTGACGGACTACGAGTTCCTCAGGCGGGGGTTCCGTGGGCCCGTTCAAGCTTTTTCGGCGACTACGGTGGTTGCCTCCTTTTTTCTTTCGGAGAGAGGAGGTGGAGGATTCCATGATGGTGAGTTGCTCGAGGATGCTGGCGCCGGTTTGACTTTCGGTCGTTCTGTTGTGGCTACTGCTGCTGCCCTTCTTGCCGACGGTTGCCGCAGCTTCCAATTCTTCCCGGGAGTCTTGTTGCGGCGGGGGTGGTTCGATCATTGGAGGCTTCGGGTGTGGACTGTACACCTTGGCGCGCATCATTTTTCCGGTGTTGCCCATGATGGCGGTACTGGCCGAGCTCCGGTTTCTGTCGAACCCGATGGGGGTCCTGCACTTTTTCTTTTTCATCTCCTGTCTCCTTGTTAAGAAGCTAATTCAATGTTGTATCTAGTGTGATTTGAAGGAACGATTGATCAATAGACTTGGGTTGACCGATCGATGGGACGGTCTACGTCAATCCTCTGAAGAATAAATACCTGTTGGGTGATGGGACGCTGTCAACATCGAACGTTCCGAATCAGATTTACCATATCCTATCGTCCCGTATGTACTTGTAGCCTATCATCATCAAGCTTGACGAGATCAGGCACCAGCAGTACGGTACAAGAAGTACGAAGTTAACAACAAGGTGATTTTCTCTTGATGGTATGTTCTGTGGCAATGACGGCGACGACCAGAATTTAAAATGATTGATTTCGTGGGCGATGGGATGGTTATTTAAGCCGAGAGCATGGCGAAACCAAACGGTCATGCTGCCGGACCGTTATCAATACTATTGTTATCGCTGAACGCTAACCAACAAATAACTGTTTTTTCTATCGAGCAATTCGAATCCAATGGGTCCGACGACGCGCCCCCGCGGTTCGGTAGGACTCGTGACTTTAGAATTTGTATAATATGTACAATACATATGATAGTACGTTCAAACACCTACCGCAGAGAAATCTACGAAGGATACTACGTACGAGTAGTACGTGCCGTACGTTCGAATGTTTGTTTTATTTTAGAATCCTATTTCCTATTCCTGTTGTCGTCAGAGTTATCACCGTCGTCACAAGATTTTGTCCTTTCATCGGTAAAGGCCATGTTCTACGGAACGCTACCTCTACATACCGTACGGTACCTTATACGCCAATACAGTAATCCGAATGCGAAGGGTGAAAATCCAAAACCCACACAATTGCAACCATCTTCACTACCCGGTTACTACCAGGAAATACTTCACCATCGTTGTCATTGGAAGCTTGGTGTGATTAGAACCCATCGGAAACCATTGGCGGTAGGAAATTTTCTTTAGCCCCATGACCAAGCGAATCAAGGCGACGAGCGTCGTCGTTCTCTATTGCCTGCTCTGGGGAGGCCACCGGGTCGACGGTTTTGCTCTATCGAACCACAATCCATCGACGTCGTCCCCACTTCAAACATGGGCCGCACAGAGAAGCAAATGCGCTCGTTCCAGCCTTCTGTCTCTCTTGGCGGAACCCAGAAACAAGGTCCAGGACGACAATAACAACAACGACGGCCTCCCGCTGCCAGAAAAGTCTTCGCTCTCCAACCCAAAACAGACCACCACCAACGTCCTAGTGGTGGGGGGTTCGGGCCGGGTCGGCGGATCGACGGTCCGATGGCTCAAGGAATTCTCGTCGCGGGACCCCTCCATGGACCTGCGGATCAAGGTCGGTGGGAGATCCCGCCGGTCCTTCGAGAAGGCCAAGCAAACCGGGGTGATCCCCCCAGCCGATCCGGACTGCGTCAACGGAAACTGTTCCAACCAGGAGATCGGCTTTGTCCACCTGGACTGGGCCGGGTGGACAGACCAGGTCATCGAGGAAGCCATTCTTGGCTGCAACTGCGGCCTGGTGGTTCACACGGCGGGGCCCTTCCAGGGCCGGACCGATCCGACCCTCCTGCGGTGCTGCGCAAAACACGGGATTCCCTACGTGGACGTCTGCGACGAGTTTGAGCTGGCGCAGACCGCCAAGGAGGGCTCCGGGGAGGCGGCCACCACCAACGGCGTGGCGGCGGTGGTGGCCTCCGGGATCTGGCCGGGGGTCTCGGCGCTGATGGCCGCCGAGGCCGTCGGGAAACTCCGGGACGACGGGAAGGAGCCCGGATCGATCGACTTTTCCTTCTTCACGGCCGGAACGGGGAACGCCGGGCCCACCATTGTCTCGGCGACCTTTCTGCTGCTGGCCACGCCCGTCATCGCCTTTCGAAACGGGGCCAAGACGCTGCTGGAGCCGTGGACGGAGCCCAGGGAAACCGATTTCGGGCCCGCCGTCGGCAAGAAGCCCAACTGGCTGCTCGACAACCCGGACGTTCCCACCACGGCCCTCTCCCTGGGGGTCCCGAACGTTGCAAGCCGGTTCGGAACGGACCCACTGCCCTGGAACTACCTCTTTGGGGCCATGAAGGCCATCCCCCGGAGCGTCCTGTACAACCGGGACCTGATGCAGGGATTCGCCCTCTTCTCGGAGCCCATAATACGCTTCGTCGACAAGCTGGTGGGGGCGACCAACGCTATGCGGGTGGACGTGGTCTCCGAGGACGGGAGCGAAACGGTGACGGCGCAGATCGTTCACGACGACCTGGAGGTCTGCGTGGGGCTGGCCACGGCGGCCTTTGCCCTGGAGGTTCTGAAAACCGGCACGGAAAGCGAGACCATTCCACCGGGGGTGTGGTACCCTGCCGAGCTCCCCAAGGAGGCCCGGGCCAACATACTGGAAGCGGCAAAAGAGCAGAGCATTACATTCTCCGTATAGATCGATCGCATCGAGACAAAGAAGACGAGGGATTCGTTGGTTGACGACCGAAGCAAAGCAACGCGAATTGAATCAAATCAAATCGCAGTAAACACCGTTAATGGAGAATCGATTGCTGCTAAGATTGACGGAATGTTGGAAAAATCTTTTGGCTGCTTAATAGAGAACAACTTAATGACACAACTGACAATTGTTGCTTTGTGCCGTATACTGTGTGTTTCCGCTTTCGATGAATAAAAAATGACCTGCCATATCGTCCGTGCCTCCAGAGGTTGTTTCCTGCCCCCCAAAACTGTGTTTGACCACACCGACGATTGACACAGCAATGGTCCCTCAAACCGCAGGAGAGACCGAAACACTGAATAAGATAAGGCGCAATAACTTTGGCATTTGGTGCCCGTGATCTAACGAAATTCAACCCATTCAAAGAGATCGTTATGAATAGAATGCTAACGCATTTTAAATGGTTCATCTATGATATTTTCTGTTGGACCATTTGTTCCCTGCTCAGAAGTAATGCATAAGAAGAGGCATACTACTAGGAGCATTTTATTTTCAGCAGTAGAAAGGTTGATTTGATGAAGACCATGGTACCTGGTATGTGTACCTTGATATATCAATCCATACACTTGCGATATGGAAGGGTCATCTTGCCTGAAAAGGAAATCGAAAGGGCACTCTCGTGTTGTGTGCCGATCGTATGTCTCTAATCGGCAGGTGCGTTGCAAAGAAATGAACATCCCTCAAATCGGAGTCCCCTTCATGGAATCCACTCATATTCCGAAACGACGGAACGGCAATAAACATGGTGGAGCCGTGTCTGCGCAGCCATTCACCCATCGTCTGCTCCCATTGCCGTCCTCCCTGGTTTTCAGTCGTTTTTTCACCCATCGTCTGCTCCCATTGCCGTCCTCCCTGGTTTTCAGTCGTTTTTCAACGCAATCTCGTGCGTTGTTTCCCGGCTTTCTGCTTCCCCCCAAGGATAGAGCGGAAATTCCAAAAGGAAAGAGCGTGGCGAGACCCGAAGGATCACCGGTGCTGCCTCTCTTGCTGCTTCAAAGCATTGTTCTTTTTCCAGATCCGGAGAGCGTCTTCCAGTCGCCGGACAATGGCCCGCTCCGTTGTTTTTTTGATGACCGTATCTCCATCGATGTCGCAGCGGCGAACCACAACGCCGAGTTTGTGGCGTTGTTCGGTTTGTTGTTCGGTTTCCGCTTCCGCTCCGTGGCGACCGATAGGATTGTCGTGTAGTGTAGGGGCTTGTTTGCGAGAGGATCTATCCATCGGTGTCGTGGTTTTCGTGGTGGTAGTGGTGACCGTGATTTCGACCCCACCCGGGCTCCAGGCATCGACCTTGGCGCCCTTTCGGTCTGGCAGAACGCCCTTTTCCATGGACTTTTGCTCCTTGTAGCTGAGGTACCGCTTCGGCGGCCGAAACACCAGCTTCATGGTGCGTTGTTGCTGTTCTAGATGCTCTGCATGCTCCGGGGGGTCGGCGACAGGGATCGGTGGCGACGAGGAAACGGTGCCCCTTCTCGTCGCGGTGGCACCTTTTTTGGTTTGCTGCCCGGTGGCCTTGAACTTGGAGCACGAGACGGGGGTCGTTAGCCCCTTGTCGTCCGAGAGCGTCAGCCTCGCCCAGACCTCCAGAAAATTCGTCAGGCTTTCCACCCTTGCGATTCGTTCGTTTTCGTCGCCGACCCATTCCAACAGGCTGTTCCATTCCGCCAGGACCAACCGGGGATCRTCGGTGTTTTCCCCGCCGTTTTGGTCRTCGTTTCCGCTTTCCTCGTCCAGGAAACCAAAGACCATCGATTCCAGTTGGTTCCAGAACCGATTCGTTGGAACCGAAGATCGATCGCCGTCCGCCGCCATTCCAAGTTCYGTGGGGGAGATCGGTGTCTTAAGGGCCTCTGGCTTCGACCAACCCCCGACGCGGGTGGGCAGCGGGACAAACGCATGACCGAACTTCGCGGGCAGGATTCCGGACCGGACCACACAGAACGCAACCGCCAGGACACGGTAGGTTCGCGGCAAAAGCGAGGCGACAGGTCTCCGACRCCTCGGTTTCGATTTCGGTGGCGGCATTCCTTGCAAGAAAGTTGCAAACACAAGTTGCGGTATCCGATTCCTTCCCTTGTTTGTGGCGAGTGTCAGCGTTGCTCACATGCAGCATCCACCACTGTGTACCCTTCTACCGTAGTCGGTGTACGGTACCAGAAAGAAAGACGATCCCATCATCTCCTCTCCTGTCCAACTTGACCGAAACACCGGACTGAGTCACTTTTGAGTGCTTTCGAGTGAGAACTCGTTTGTGTACGTACGTACGTCCTGTACCAGGTACTTGTACCTGAAACAGAAGTTTTGGTTTTGGAGTTTTTTGGGTGAAAACTGTCACCGAAAGTTGATAGTACGATATATATGTATGGGTAGTGCCCTACCCTATGAGTCGTTCATACCTAGACAGGTATGTTCATACCCCCATGAGTAAGTTCATACCTACGCAGGTATGTTCATACCTCCATGAGTACATTCATACCCAGACAGATATGTTCATACCCACATGAGTACGTTCATACCCAGACTGGTATGTTCATACCCAGACAGACATGTTCATACCCAGACAGATATGTTCATACCCAGACAGATATGTTCATACCTAGACAGATATGTTCATACCCACATGAGTACGTTCATACCCAGACAGGTATGTTCATACCCACATGAGTATGTTCGTACCCACATGAGTACGTTCATACCTATACAGGTATGTTCATACCCCCATGAGTACGTTCATACCAAGAGAGGTATGTTCATACCCCCATGAGTACGTTCATACCCAGACAGGTATGTTCATACCCACATGAGTACGTTCATACCCAGACAGATATGTTCATACCCACATGAGTACTCGTAAGCGACTTGCTCAGCTACGACTCACCGTGAAGGCAAAAAGATAAATGATGCTTGTTTGACTCGTTTGAACAATGGACACTCAAAGGACATCATGTTTCTCTAAATCGTACCGGTACCTAAAAAAGCTGACACGCGCCATCCACGGTTGGACACACTTTATGCTGTGACCATGAAGCACAACTTCYTTTTTCTAMCTTCGACAGTGGATGGAAGTATTATCTTTTGTCATCGTTCTGATACTAGCACCATCAAGATGGAATCAATCCAGAGACATCCCGTCACCACCAGCTCTATAGTGTGCAGTCGCTTTCTTGATGAATTTTCGACGCCAACCACGAAACAATTTTTCGGAACTACAACGAGCTGACACAATTCCAATCACACAGGGTTAGACACAGTGCACGCAATCCGTGAGAGACCCCTGCTACGTTTCGTTYCCTTTCGTTTCCTTTCCGATTCGCACCAAAGAACAACAATGGAGGCGTCCCGCTTTCGGTCCGGTTACCAACGCTTCCTCCGATTCGTGGTGTCTCTTTCCTTCTTGTGGGGAACCCTCGCCCTGACATGGTACGCCTCCAAGCTGTACCACGATCACCACCACCACCACGGCAATCACCAAGAAGAGCACCAGGAGCGGGAGCAGAACGGCCCTTCCACCATCTCTTCCAACACCAGCAGCGTTGGCAATACAACTACCAATAGCAGCCTTGGAGTTTTTGCAGGTAGTGTGAGCAACAGCAACAGCAACAACAACAGTAGCAACAGTAGCAACAGCAACATCAACAACATCGACGACATCCGTGCGAGCACCAGCAGGGCCCAGCTGCAGACGCCAAGGAGCACGAGCGGCCACAAACAGAAGGGCTCCAACCGCTATCGTCATCGCCGAACGGAGGGAAACCGAGGCCGCAGCAAGAGGCACAAGAACGGTTTCCAACGAAGAGAGGATGGCAACTCGAACAGCACAAGCACAAAAAGCAATAGCACGGCGGGCGGTGACTCTTCTTCTTGGACAGATCCATCGGTGATTCTCTATGCGATGGGGTCCTGGTGGTGGATTTTTGCTTCCACTCTCGTCTACCTCAGTCCGTTGATCGTTTGGACCGGAGAACGTGTTTTGGGATGCCTTGGATCGATGTGCGGTGCTCGCTGCCAAAGAACCGGTCGGCCACAAGGACGAGGCGGAAGCCTGGTCGAGAGCGATGGTGKTGGAGCAGCGGACGAGGAACCTTCCAGTGAAACAACAGCGATTGATGATTCTGTTGCTTCTCCTCCTCCTCCCTCGCGATTGGCTGCGCTTTGTAGGAGGTGCCGCGTGCCGTTTCCAAACCTACGGATGGGTTCGGTAGTGCCGTGGAGGATCGTGTTTTGGRCCCTGGTGTTTCTGCCCTCGGTGGTGGTCTTTTCGTACGGAACCCATCAAGGGATGGACCGTGCCCGCCAAAACCTCTCGGAGCGCCTGGGGGACGGCGGCGAGGCGGCCGGCAGCCAGGAAACCGAAAGTTCTCTGCTGGATTGGATCGGGGCGCTGGTCCTGGCCTCTGCCATGCCCGCGGGAACGGCCGGGATGGTTTCCATGGGCGTGTACRTCTTTGGAACGGTCGCCAAGCACTCCCCGCTGTGGTCGGCGGAGGTAATCCTCCCGTACACCACCAACAAAAGAGGCGGCAGCGACGAAAGTATCGGCACAACACACCACAGCGATACGGGCCAAAACGAGACCAGCCAAAAGGGCGATCGCAACCCCAGCCACGGCCACGAGAATTTGATGAGAGATGCCTTGCGCCTGCACCAATGGGCTGGATACATGACTTTTTTCTGGTTCCTGCTGCACTCGGTCTTGTACTGTGTGATTTATGGGTACCTCGGAGTAGTCAGTCATCGGCAAGAGGACATTGCCGCGCAGGCCGCGAGTGRCATTGCCGCTGCCGGCAATGCCACGGACGACGGCGTGGAGGCATCTGCAACCGCAATGGGATCCGCTTCGACGACGCGAAGTCTTGTAGAAATATTCTTCGCATCCGTGTGGAATGCAATCTACCCACCACCCGAATGCCGACCCATTCTGGGGAGAAAGGATGGTGCCGGGAGCGATGGCGAGGAAACCGGGAACCGCCGCCTCGATATCGTTCGGCTCCTCGACGAAGACAAACAACAGGAAAGCACCGCTTCTGGACAAAGTTTCCCCTGCTATGGGTATTACCGAAACTTCAACGGGGCCATTGCGATTCTCGCCTTTTCCGTGCTGGTCGGGACAAGCCTCGAGCTGGTCCGCCGAAAGAACTATCGGTTCTTTTACGCCTCTCACATCGTTTGCGCCGTGGTCTTTGTGCTCACCATGGTGTTCCACATGAAACGAATCTCCGTCTACCTGATGCCGTCGCTGCTGTGTTACTTATCCACAACGATTCCCACGGTGATACAAGCCATGGTTTCTGCGGTCCGGGATGGGGGGGTCCGAATCGAGGACTTTCGAACCCTCGAAAACGATGGCGGCAGCAGCGACAGCAACAACCTCCAGGGTTGCGCCGAGCTGACGTTTTCCGTGGACGACACGGGTGTGTTTTCCGGGGCATACGACAGGAAAAAATGCGGGGCGTGGACCACCTACCGTCCGGTGTCCGTGAAGATTTGCGTTCCGTCCATTTCGCTCTTGTGGTACCCTTTCACGGTCATTGAAACAAACTCTATCAAAAATGCACACGTTGGAGACAAAATCGTCAATGGCACCGATCCGAGCGGGGCTGGCGATAGTGGCAGCGACGTCTCCAATGGAGATGGGACTACCAAGGGCGATGCTGGTGGATCGATCCAATGCACAATACTTTTTGGGACGGTTGGGTATTTTACAAAGTCCTTGTGGAAGAGAATGAGAGATGCACAAGAGGCCAAAAATGGTTTTCGTATCAGTCTCGCCAACGAGAATGGCGATGAGTTCATCGACGAAGAGCCCATTACAGACCATCCACTCGAAGCGATGAATCAAACACCGAAAGCTTTGCCTCTCATACTCGTGGATGGATTTTATTCGGGGGCTTCGGATTGGATCGAGAGTGCTCTTGGCCACGATTCGGTAGTGATTGCCGCGGGTGGCACCGGTGTCACACCGTTTCTGGCCTTTCTACCGAAGTTGATCCGGGTGCTCACCGATGATCTTTCCACGGTGTTGTCCGGAACCGCGGACGAAGAAAGCCCCGATGGCCGGGATGCTTTGCGTGAAGGTTCACAGGAGACAGTTGCCTCTCTCAAAACGATTTCTTTTCTCTGGTGCTGCCGCGACGAATCTCTGATCCGACACGTTCTCGCGACCTATTTGTTGCCGCTTTTCCGTGGTCGAGAGCACGAACTGTGGCAAACCAAATCGATGTTGCCCGAGAACGCCAATGACCCGCCATTTCGCGATCTTGCAATCAACACGAATGGTGTTCGATTCCGATTGATGATTTACAATACCTCGCGAGATCGCGGCGACAAAAGCCCGTTTGAACTTTCTGCTAGCGATGATGGCGTTGGTTCCATCCGCTGTGGAGATAGCAGAAACTCGGCATCGATCTCTGCGAGAGGTCTTGCGATGCGACCCTCTAAGTTCCAATTTTCCCCATCCTCCTCGCGTTCGGGGGCTACAATTGGGGTCGTAGGATTCTTATCGATCACCCTTGTTGGAATGCTTTTGCACCACCGGGCAAGCGATTACGTCCAAGAGGAAAGGCTCCGGTTTTCGATCCGGGCCTACGGAATCTATGCGGTTGTGGTCTGGACCATCGCAGCAGGATTCGCCACCGAATTTCTGTGGCGCTGCCGGTGCCTGTGCTCTCCCACCGCTTGGCATCGCAGGAGGGGATACGCCGTGGCCGATGGCGATGGACCCGATTCCTCGTCATCCAACCTTTCCGTCGATCCAAACCACGAAACCGGTGGGGGGGAAGAACTCGCCATTGCCAATGAAAACGAGTTTTCCGAAAGAGGGAAAGCCCGAACATCCTGTGCAGAGGCCCGTTCTTGTATCGGAACTGCTTCTCTATTGCCTGGTAGGATATATCACGAGGAGCTGTTGCCCCGTACCGACTCGTTTCTGGAATTGGGCATATCGAACGGCAGGCCGGCCTTTCACGGCGACGACGACGACGGACTGCACGATCCTTGTTCCAATGAATCTTCTCCGTCGTCGCCTGCTGCGTGGGCGGACGAAGTGCGGAGGGAGCTGATCGATGCAGACCGACCGGGTGTCTTTTATTGCGGTCCGGACGGATTACTGGAAGCGATCCGGTCGGGGGTTAAAGCCGGCCGATCGGAACGAAGGCGTCTTTCCGGCGGTCGCGATGCCAGGAACTTCAACCGGGATCGCGTTGCCGAGTGCGTGTTCTACGAAGAATCCTTCCAGATGTAATGTTCCAACATGTAGAACCAAAGATTGTAACAATAACTGCTCTATTTTCATTTTTTAATGCTCTTGCAATCAATACTGCCATTGCACCGGCTACAGTAGCATACGACCTAATYTCGAAAAACCGATCCGTGTAGTCAAACTCATCCTCTGAAGTAGCAGTAGGACAAGGTGGTGTGGGGAACAGATTGAGATTGGATTGACAAAGGAAAATACTATGTCGCCCAGTTTTTTCGTTGATTCAAGGATACAAGCACTCGCACMAATCGTATTGTATTAGTGCTCTTCGTTTGAATACAAAGCTAAACTAGAGTACGTATTTGTGTTCACAACTGCTATTGAAAAGCTTCTGCGTTGGCTTCTGCTCATGGAGGAAAAATCGCAAACACTACCACAAAATCTATTGCACATCCCAGAACAAACTTTCATGGTTCCGAATCACGCAAGCCGCTGTTCTTTTCGAGTTGAACCCTCCTTTCCTGCGAGCCAATCACGCTTCGACTGGATCGTGGGTGTTTTGCGAGGCTTGTCTTGCAATATTGGAAAATTTCCTCGAACACACAGATCGTTCTACCGAGCGAACCCCTGCTATGTTGACACCAAGTTACTATTACGACTTGCGCTATTCCAAACCACAACGGGGTTCGGGTCTGTAGACAACCCGAAGGATCGGCAAACAAAACCATGACGGAATCCGTTGCTCCAGATACACATGAGTCTTCCCATGTAAGAGAACAGGGAAACCACTGTTTCAACATGGAAAATTATCTTGTGGCTTCCCGGAGCAAGAACGAACGGCAATAAAGAGGGCAACTAGCTGCAAACTGCTGTTGTCCATTCCAATCCAGCTCGATTGGCAAAGGTTCGATGGGCAGAAACCAACATGGACACAGCGGATACAGCAGAGAAAATTCGAGCATCGAGAAGGAACGCTGGCACTTTTTCACACCCGAGATCAATAACAAACAAGCCGCTTTGATCGTGGGTTGCAAATATCTGTCATCTCGATGCCGTAGAGCATGGTAACATGTGGCGTACATACTACAATTGCTTTATTTCTTGCTATGCCGTGCTTCGTCACGATGACAGTGCCTTCATCCGCTCATAGGCTCCCGAGGCAAAGCGCTTCGCGGCCTCTGTGACCTGTTTCGAGGCCGTTTCCTGTTTAGCCTCCGAGTCGCTGGCCCATTCCTGGTTGGCCTTCTTTCCCCGGCCCTTGCTGTAGACCCCCGCGATGGTTTCCATGTTGGAGATTGCCTGCTCGGGCAGCGGTCGGCCTAGCCCGAAGTGGTCCGGGAGAATCTCGTTCCAGAGCCGATCCGGGAGCTGCGAGTACTCGACAAAGCGTCCGCCCCCGCTGGCCGCTTGTTTGTGGTTGGATTGCCACCGATCGTGCTCGTGGAGTGCCGCTAGGGATAGGCCCGCGAGGTGGGCCGCGCAGTACTCAATGGGATCCAGGCTTGCACTGGGCGGTTTGTCTATCGCCACACCTGCGTCCTTCATGGCCTCGAGGGTGGTGGCTGGCTGCCGATTGAGGCCGAGGTTGTAGTTGCGGGTGCAGACTTTGGGAATGACGGTCGATTTCTGCTGCCCCTGTGAGTTGGTCGGGTTAGTTCGCCCCTGCTGTAGGTGGGACTGCAGGATCTCTACCGTGTCGCGGTAGACAAAGATCCAGGGGACGGTTGGAAAGGCCGCGGTGAATCTTTGGCAGTCAACGAGAATAAATTACTGGTGAGCAAGAAAATGGATTCGAAAGCATGAACAACAAATCAAAGACGACTCACTTGTCTATGGACATAGAACCGATGCTCTGGATCTTGTAAAAGACGCGGTGTTGCTCGGCCTTGGGGCTCGCTGGCCTCCGTCGTCCCATCACGTAAAAGACGTCACGGATCAGGGACGAATGTAGGTCCGGGTCGCAGGCATTCCCACCGTTCCTGGCGCAGGCCTGGAGGGCCGCGATCGGGGGAGGCGACTCGGAGTAGACCCGCGAGGTGCCCATGGTGGGAGAGGATCCCGCCAGCAGGTTGGCCACGAGGGTAGAACCGCACCGCGTCTCGTGAAAGACCACTCCCGACGGGTAGGGGGCTTCGTCTGTCTCGTTCCGGTCGCTTTGCTCGGCGTCGTAGTCCCTGGCGGCCCTGGCCAGCTTGTAGAAATCGGTCACCACTGTCTTGGTGGCCTTGCAAGAGGAGGACCGCCCCTTGAGGTCTTTGAACATGGGGACCGTTGATGGGTTAGCGGATTGAAGGTCCCAGTCAATGGCGCAAAAGGTGGCGTGGACTTTTCCGTAGCGACCTTTGCGGTGTTCACCTGGAGTGAGGGCCCCGGGTGGAATGGAGAGTTCAATCAGGGTTCGGTATTCCTCCAAAATGGTGGTGGTGGTTGTGTCTCGATCCCCGGTGGGAATATCAGATGTCTTCGTTGCGTCCGCAAGTGACGTTCCGTGCCCTTGTTTCGAGTAAACCCAATAAAAGAGCGGTAGAACCACTGCAACTGCCCACAGCAGAGGGGAACGAATCATCCAGTTAGCACTCGGCTGGAAACCGTAGTGCTGTCGCTTTGGGGATTTCGATGCCATTGCATCGCTGGAAGATTTCGCCTCGTTTGCCGTGGCATTATCCTCTTTGTTAGAAGACCGGACCGGTCTCGCGGTCATGGCCATTGGGGAACCTTTTCTCGGGATGTTTGAGATTCCTCTTTCGTTGCTGGTTGCCTTGCGGTTGCTGGCGCTCTCCAAAGCTGCCACGCTTCTCTTGCGAATAGTGCTCTTCGCCGGTAGTTGCGGTCCGGACATGAATGGATCGAGAAATAAAAGTTGTGTGATTGAGACTGAATGTATTTTGTGCTCTTACGGTATTAGTACTAGTACTACGATACGGTACAGAATCATTTTTTCACGAGCACGAGGAACGGAAGTGGCATTATGATGTCTGTACCGTATGATGTAATGCACCGGTACTTACCGTACTGTAGGTACGTTCCATTAWAATCATCAATCGTCGGTATTTTTCAGTATGAAGTCAAGTACGAGTACCGTAGCGTATTCTACAAGGACGATTTTAGCGTCTTGGGAGCCATGGACAGACGCGGGTATGCTAAACTGGACAAACTCAATTTCTGTAGCGTACGTACGTACGGTACCAGTACGTGCGTTCCTTCATGCGAGTAGGATCTAATGCACAATGCCACAATGCACCATAACACGACCCACTGGACCTCCAACAACTCACACCACGATAACCAAACACCTTGCATTCCGCCAATCCTCTCCATAAATGTTCCCAGTCGGATTTCCCAAGCGGCAAGCCTTCAAAATTCTATCACATCCCGACTGTTCCCAAAACCCATCGCTATTACAAGGAAATCTGAGATGCAATCGTAGCTCTCTTCATCAATCCCACTTTGTTTGACAAACCCTGGAATAATCATCTAGAAGTTACTGACRCCATAAAGTTTTCAGCCAACAGAAGGAACAGGCCCATAGTAAGGTGATCCACCAAACCACCACAAAACAGTGCAGCAAAGAGAAACCAGGACAGCTATCCTTAGACAAGTGCTATGTTTTAGAGTTTTTGGGTTGACGGCAACATAGAAACCACAAGTCAGCGCACAAGTTTGGATCTCATCGGGGCTTCACCCGACGAGATAATGTTGTGTACCCTTCGTCGCACTCTCGTCGAACAATTTTTGGTGTTGTAAATGGTAATATAGTATAATGTAACATACAATGGATACAACAACAGACAGGCACGGAAACAGGTAGCGGCATTCGGTGGTATTCTTTGTGATGCACCAATGATGCATTCTCGTTGCCAATTTTTTTGAGTCTAGTCGAGCCTCGCAATGTCAGACTCGATTGCGTGGCCCAGCCGTTCCCATTCTGCCATGGTGATTTTTCCGTAACCCTCGGTGTCCAGCACCTCCCACGTTCGATCGGCGGCGATGCCCAGTCCCTCTGGTAGCTTGGAATTGATCGTTCGGACGCACTCGTCCCATTCCGATCGACTCAGGAATCCGTCCTGATTGGTGTCCAGCAGCTCAAAGACTGAAAAGAGCCACGGATATGAATCGTAGCTCCGGAGGCTGCGTTGCGGCCGCGTGGCACGGTCGGTTGGATTGGCGAGAAGGACCTCAAAACACCGATCGACATCGACGTGTTCGGGTGGTAGCTCCGTGTCCGGGCACTGAATTCCCATAGCCTTGGCAAGTGTTGTTTTGGCACCGATCTGTTTCAGGTGGTTCCCTTCGTTACCCAGATTCAGGGTTTCAATGACAATGTCTACMACGGTTTCGAACGGAATTGTTTGGTGCTTCACGGACGCAAGTCTCAGGCTGTTTCGTATGGCAGTTCGATTGTATCGTAGTGCTTCTAGAAGCGTGTGGCGAATGTCGTCCGAATCGATGGCACAGGCGTACTCTCTCGTCGCATTTCTGCTCTCTCTAGAATTTTCTTCAGTTACACTGCTGCTCGCTATCGTCATTGCTACCTCTAAGGGCTCGTCATCTTCTGTTGCATAACGAAGAACAGAGTGCTCTCCATTGGCTTTAAGCTCCAATACAGCTCCCTGATTGAATCCTTCCTTGTAGGGGTATCGCGAGGCCGAAAACACCGTAAATAATTCCATGGGTTTGTTTTTGTGTTTGGGACAGCTCGAGTTGTTGTAGGAAGAGTTGTCAATGACATACCGTACACATCCATCCCGCACCGGCTCGTGCGACCGGACCATTCTTGAAAGACCCTCTCGGTTGAGCAGATTCCGAACCACGCTGGCGTCGTATTTGTAACCCGCTCCTCGAGATATATTTGGAACCCATCGGTTGCTACCGGTGCCACTTATGTCGTTTTCAACGTCCCCAAAGTCGTGGAGCGTCCCCTCGCACTCGTCAACTAGTGGATCCGACCATAGCATCGATTCAATGATCTGCTTCGACACTTTCTCTTCCTTCTGGAGTTTGTTGTTGCTGCTGCTGTTGTCGTTTTTGCAGCCAGTGTCCACGACGGTCCGTGACAGGCCACAGCCGGTGAGAATAGGATGGTCTCTGAGCAAGAGGTCTGCAAGTCCGCTACCATCGCTGGACGGTGGTGGTGGACCCGCGTGTACAATCAGTGCATCTCTTTCAATCACGGTTGCCAGCGGCAGGGCCCGGAAAAAGGCATCCAGCGTCGGCCTCAGTACCTTGCGGCATCCCGCCCCGTATTTTCTCGTGATCTCGGCGGCCAGTCCGTAGGCAATGGCCAGAGCCAGGTCCTCGTGGTTCCCGCGGTTCACAAAGACAAACTCGGGATAGGCCAGCTTGAGGGCACAGACGATACAGATCACCTCCACCCCGTGCTCCCCCCGGTCGGCCAGATCGCCGTTGAACAATATCCTGTTGGAAGCACAGGGCTCCCCAGACCTCGATTGCATGAGGGCCAGGACGGTGGCCAGATCGTTCAGCGATCCGTGCAGGTCTCCAACGACCTGCACCTGCTGCAGTTTCGAAAGGGGCGGGAGTTCCACCAGCCGGTCCGGATGCCTCGACCGAAATACAACCGTGGCGGCCTCGATTAGGGCTCGGATGGTGTGGATCTCGATGAGCCGACCGCTGCGAGTGGCCTCCAGTARTGCGACCACGTCGTCGCCGGTAAGGCTCTTGGTGTCCTCTACAGAAAAGCGAGGAAGCTTGTTGCTTCTAGAGGAACATTGGACCGGCTGCCGCGCGCCTTCTTCACCGTTCTCGTCGGTTCCTTGTTGCCCTTCTCGGGGCAGGAGGGTTTCGAGCGACGTGATGAGACTGGCAACCTCCACGTACTGGGCCTCCTTGGCCTTTTCGAGGGCAGCCAGCAGGGCCCAGGCGCCCTTTTGTTCCCTTTGCTGCAGTTCTCGCTTGCCAATGGTTTTTGTTTGGTGGTTCTCTCTGTATTCGTAAAAAATATCTTCGTCTTCGTCCATGTTGTCGTTACTACTGGATTTGGAGAGAGAAGACATCCACCTTCGAGAAAGCGGGCGACGGGACGATAAAAGACTGCGGCATAGTTGTTGCCGATGACGTTGACGGCTTTGGTTTTCTGGATGGATTTGTCGACGGATTTGTCGATGGCCATTGTAAGAGCTAGTGCTGTGAAAACCACACCGTTTGATGCCTCGGCTGCAGCTCCGCACTGCCAGGTTCTGGAGAACGATACATCTTCTTCCACTGATGCTTCGAGGCAACATTGCCATGTTTTGGATTGAAGAGCAACGCAAGAAGCCAGTCTGCAAAAGCTACCAGAAAACCATCATTGTTCGGGTCGAACCAGGGCTTGTGCCAACGGGCTGAAGAAATCCCATACACGATGTCTGATTTGACACGGCAATTGTCATTTGCTTTCGGAAAATCCTTTTAGAATTTAGAACAAATCGATCAATCGATCAAAAAGGGCGAGAGTACAGAGGACACATTGTGTGGTGTGGAGGCGAGGTATGAACGTAATACTCGTACCTATTTGGGTATGAACCTGCATACCGATTGATCGTATCGGTCAATCGATCAAATAATCAATTGACGATGAATATTTTTTCCTGACTCRTACCGTAAAGCTCTATCGGAAACAGTTATCTCTTGTCGGGGAAAAACGGTAAACGTTCTCGTACCTTATGAAACAAAAATTATGTGCTGTTGTCTTCATCGTCTTCAGGGAATCATCACTACGTAACCTGCTTCCGTATCAGAGTTCGTTCTTCCAAACTCACGGTTAATGTGCTGAACCAACGACACGGATTCAACCCCGATCAGCAGAATCTCAGAAGACATATTGCCTTTGCTTGATTGCCATGAACTTCACTGCTAAGATCGCATGCATTGCCGTCGTCGTTCTCGCGATTTGTGAAAACAACATTGATCTCCGGGTTCATGGCTTTGCCCCTAAACGCTCTCCGAAATCGGCGGCAACGCAATGCACCGGCGCTCGTTTCTTGCTTCCGGCCGCACATTATGGTGTAGATCTGGTGGAACCACCGATGGCGGCGATGGATAGGACTAGAGGTAATAGTGGCATCAGCAGCAACAACAGGAGGAATAGCGCCTTTTTAGTCCAGCGGGAAGCACTGAAGGCTGTCGCAAATAACCAACCAGTTTCGGGATCCTTCCGCTCCTTCGAAACGGTTTCGACGACAGTTCTGTCAATGGCTGATGAAGGCTCGTCCCCAGTGACTGATGGGGGCCAAAATTCTCTCTCGTCTGCATCGAAACCGACACCGTCGTCAGCCGTCGTCGTAGGAACCAATAAGCGTAACTTTTTCGCTTCGCTCAATTCGAAGGAGATCCTCAACGGAGCCACCCAGCAGCGATCAGCCCTGCTGGCAACAATGATCGACGAGAAGAAAGTAGTGCCAGTTGAGAGCGGAAACGATGCGTTGTCCACGGCGACAGAAACCGAACCGATCCCGACAGTCAGCTACGCAAGGCCCGGATCGACCCAAACCTTCATGAAGCCTGGTTCTGTGCGTTCGAATGCTAAGGTCGCCGAGGGTACCTGGAAGGTGATCTATGCACCCCACATGACGACCGCCATGGACATCTTTCGCGGGAGGTTCGACGTGACCTATGATCTCTTTCCAGACCAGACCATGGTCAGCCACGCGTATTACGACTTTCCCGTATTCGGAAAAGGATATCTATCAGTAAGCGGAACCTACGGTAGCGTCGAGGGCGACGATTCTGGCACGTACTCACGAGTGGACTTCGACAAGGCGTGGATCAAACGCCTGGCATCTGAAGATTCAAACGATTCGAACAGCGTACCGTACGGTAGCCTTTCCGAGGTTCCCGACTCGTTTCTGAAAACTGCCATCAACGAGATCGGTAAGCGCGCCTTTATCGAATCGGTGGCGGTCTTCCCCGTCTCGTTTCTAGACGACGATACGATAGTCTTTGAATTCCAAGCACTCGGGACGAAGATCTGTGCCCACAAACAATAGCCCTGGCCGCTACACTTGAACACCTGTAATCGACTGTCGAAATCAGCGAGCCAGAAGAATGGGGTTTTCTCCACAGATTTTGGTTTCTTGTTCCTCCAGAAAATGTCACCGATAGATATGAAAGCTTTGTRAAACGAAGGGACATCACCGCATTTGAGCACTTTTTGTTGATGTAGTTTTATATTTCGATGGCGTCCCGCGATATTTTCGATGATGTCTTCTGAACCGCAGATGCATTGCTACGCAAGAAAAGGAACGACATACGTATCGGCTAACATATTCTGTAGAGTAGATGTAGTATTGAATACCTCAATGTAAACTAAGAAAATGGCCCGGCGCATTGCAATATAATTCAATCTCCTCCATTCGTTTTGTCAATACTCTGTAGGCGTTGTTTCAAATTCCATTCGAGTGACAGTAGTGACGCCGTTGGAAGCCGGAAGCAAGATGGAAACAAAGCGAATGGCAACAAACTTTCCGGTCATTCGTTGGGAGTGATCGACTCAGACGGGAGCTTTGGAAGGAAAGATCCTATTTCACCGTTACTACGAAAGTTCGAATGTCCATCGCCTCAAGTGAAATTATAGTGCTGTCTGATTTCGTCGAATATCTTCGTTCTTGTCGAAGCGATTCTGTTGTGCCTCGTTCTCCATTAGATCGAAGCATAGCCCAGTCGAACCGCTGCCTTTTCCAATCTTCGATGTCACGATTCCCACTCAGCGTTGTTTCTCGAAAGCCATCGATTTGCTCGCGTGGGAAAAGCAACGACAGGTCGACGTCCGTTCTCTCTCCATACTGATGACCCAGACGAACCAAATATTCTGTTGAATCGGCCTTGTACAACGGTCGCTTGGTGATTAGCATCACATTCACGGGCAATGGCTTCGTGATGCCAGAAAAGCTCTTTGCATGAAACGGGAATTCTTCTGCAGTCGGATTTGTACCCACAAATACAAGAGGATCGGCGAAGGAGTCGTCCATGACCGACCGAGCCAGTCGTTCTCCATCGTTCCCCACAAGAATCCGGTGCTTTCCTCGAATGACCAGCCCCTCTCCAATTCGAGTAGCGTTCCCATAGGGAGCACAGGGAGTTATGCCGACGTCGGTCTCGTTGATGGGCTCACCTACACCTTTGTGGTCGTCTCCTCCGATGGTTCTACGGTGAACCATCAGTTCGATGGTGCCGTCCACTATTGATCCACCCCCCTGTGACCGATCCGTGAGAACCGCAAACGCAGGCCCTGCGGTTTTCTCCGAATCTTTTTCATTATGCAACACTTCTTGTTCCTCGATGTAAATAGCTGTGTTGATGGGATAATAATTGCCCGCCACGGGTTCGAAAACGGTCAGGTCCCAAGTCGGTCGGTAGTTGCGTTGCCGTTTGATGAATTCTCTACCGTTCGAATCCGTATAAAATGTGGCATCGTTGTTTACCATAGTGTTGTATCTCGTCACCACTTCCTTCCCCCTGCCATCGCCAATTGGGATGGGTCCAACTTGGTATTCGATTTCAACGTATGGAAGGTCTTTGCGAATGCGCGTTTTAGTGGAAATCCACGACTCTTCGTATCTGGTGCGAATTTCTGTTCCCATCAAGGTGTGAACGATGGTGGCATTGGTCGGTGAAACTGTGCGAAGCTTTTGATTCGGGGTGCTCGGTCGAAAGATGTAGGCTCCGGAATTTTCGTCCGCGTCGGGCCGGACGGTATCTTTCTCCCTATCGAAGGAGATATAATACCCCCACGAGCTCAGATTCTCGACATGCTGGGTCCCTATACGACGAATGGCTCCAGTATCCGTATCGACTGCCACCGAAAATCGGCCATTCGAAATCTCCATCAACCCATCGCTGTCTGTGTTTTCGGGATCAGCCATAGAAGGAGTTGATACCACATCACCAGTATTTTCGGCATTATTGCCACCATCAAGTGCCCCCTCCTGGTTCAGTTTCTCGATAATCGCATCCGAGTGCTTTCGAATCCGGAATACTTTGGCACCAACCGCTGGAAGCGAGTCCGCCGTAAATGATAGCACAAAAGGACCACTGCTTTTCGCCAACCGTTCGGGGGGCCGAAAGTAGTTGGGCAGAGCTTCCATCGTTTCGGCATTTCCTTCCGCCACGTCCTCCACGAGGTACCTTCCGGGAGTTCCGACTGGCAGATCGATCAACGCAGATCGATTCGATGCCAAGCTGTTGTATACTACCGCATAAAGATCTCCTCCGTTGCTGCCAACATCGTTGCCATCGCCCGCGATGCCACTGGTTGCGGTCACGGATGGCTCGCAGACAGTTTCGTTCAGGAGCTGGCAGTAGGTCAGGTCGGTCAGATACATTTCAGAGTCATCCCCGAGCAAGAGATGCTTCAGCTTCCGGATTAAGCAGGGAAGGAGTGCATTGATCCCACCCTGCAATATCTTAGCGTAGTCGTACGCCACGTGCTGCTTCGAGGTTCCCGAAACCGCGTCGTGGTGTTGCATGACACCAACGGCATCTTCGAGCTGGAGCAGCTCGTCTTCACAAGAACCGCAAGATGATTCAGGTTGTGATTTCATGGTTCTGCTGTTTGCCACGGAAGTGGAAATAACCTGGCGTGCTCCCAAAAGAAGCGCAGCAGTAGCTCGTTCGAAGCGCTTCAGAGACGGTCGAGAGGTGAAATACCCCGTCCAAAAGCAGTTCGGGCAGTCGCTGTACGGGAAAAAGTCGTCCCGTTTGGTGGCCCATTCAACACCCGACGCAGAAGAAGAAACAGGATCTTTCTTTGGTGTTCGGAGGACGCGGTGGTCTCGGGAGACGATGGAGGATGGCGGGGATCCCTCGTTATCGGTAGCATGTGTGTTTGTTCGTGCTTGTTTGACTTCTTCGTGCTTGCACTTTGTATAATACTCGGGCGAGGAATAAAACATGTGGATCGCATCGTACTCAGGTCCGAACATCTCCGGAATATCGATCGTCCCATCCTTTTGGAGGTTCGTTACCGTCCCGATGATTAAATCGAGGTTGGCAAAATTGACGGCCGCCCTCTGGTACTGAAAGTCGCTACCCATTGTCAGCATCACATGATCTCCCTTGGTCCGATCGCTCTGCTGCCGGACAGCGAGCAAAAAGTCCTCCACCATAGCGATAATTTCCTTTCGGTTCTTGTCAATGAACGATTTCTGGCCGGGTCCGCAGTTGACATCCAAGCAATAGCCACCTGGTGCTTGGTAATTGCCCGTGTAGGATCCTGTTAGTCCCCAAAAGACTCCGCCCTCGTCGTCGTCACCATCTCTGTTTGTGTAAGTATTCCACAACCCCTCGCAATTTTTTGTGGCGTGTCGCTTTTCCCGGTCCTGGTAGTCGATGCGGCCAAAGTAGATGGCATCAAAGCCCGTCTTGTAGGTCATGAGCGAGGCCTGGGTCGAGGAGTGGCCAAAGGGATCGAGCTGCCAGCCAACGGTGGGAACATAGCCGAAGGTTCTTTTGAGAAAGTCGTGCCCGAGCGTCGTTTGATCGATCATGCCTTTTCGATTGGACGCATCCGCCAGCAAAAAAGAGAGGGGAAAAGAAAGCATTCATAAGATTAAATACAACACTTCTATCAATAAATTGCGAAACAAATCCAGACGATGCCGATGCGGCGCTGCTGCACTCTAGTATTTCACGTACCTGTGTAATGGGTCGATCCCTCGTCGTGCATGCACCATCCYCCGTTGACAAAGGTCAGCTGCTTTGTTTCCTTCACGAGCCGCATTACTGTCTCCCTCATCTGCTCGGTCTGTTCCGCCCACCACATGGAAAAAAACTTGATTTCCACGTAGCAAAAGGTACGGGATGGATTCTCCGTGAGGGCCTCGACTACCGACGAGATGATTTCGCGGACGCTTGCCTTCTGTATGGTGTTGTTCCAGCCGTTGTATAACTGRTCGACGGTCTTGAGCCAGCCGACGTCGTCGTGTGTGTGCGGAACAACGTGGATGTTCAGGACGCGTTTCGGAGTCGTTGCTTTTGGTGCTTCCGGATCATCCCCGGGCTGTGGCAGCAAAAAAGAATGGGAGGCTGCGTATTTTCGAACCGAGCCGGAAGGGTCGTTTGTCSTTGCGGTAGCGAAGCCCGCAGAACTGCCTTGTTCGTGTGTTGCGAGAAACGATTGGGTCGGCGGACTGTGCAGCGACTGTCGTTTTGCGTAGCTATCGAGGAGATAGTCGTGGGTGCCAATAGTCTCTGTGTCTCCCTCGTKTTCTTCGACCAACAACAGCGGGKCCCACTGAGAGTTTCCTTCTGCTTCCACCAAGCGCAAGGGGYGGATCGTGCTCGCGCGTTCGCTGTATTTCGACCACGAGACGATCGAGATCGACGCGACCACCAGCACCGTGATGACCCKCCACCAGARGTCKCCCGCGTTTCGTTCTRAGTTCATTCTCGGGCCGGTGTTGGTCGAGCYGTGTTCTTGTTCGTGTGGCTTCTTCTCAATGTGCTCACTAAAGTTGTTGTTGCTGCCGTTGTCCTTTGCAASTTTAGGGAACAATGCCATGGATTTCTACCGTTTGCTTACCATGCTTCGCAACAGATTGCAACCAAAAAGACAATCCAAAAGAAGGGATCTTTTGCCTGATTTTCTTCGCGTCAACGATGTTCGTGCT
>CAACVS010000121.1:34686-72580 GCA_900660405.1 Pseudo-nitzschia multistriata
CTGTCTGGGTATGAACGTACTCATGTGGGTATGAACATACCTGTCTGGGTATGAATGTACTCATTGGGGTATGAACATACCTGTCTAGGTATGAACGTACTCATATGGGTATGAACATACCTGTTTATGTATGAACGTACTCATATGGGTATGAACATACCTGTCTAGGTATGAGTGTACTCAACTTACGGTACCTTAGGGGTGACCCCTGCGGTACGTACCTACTAACATATGATGGTTTTTGTTTTTCTGCCGTAGCGTACGTACCGTACCGTACGGCATGTATCTGCCATGGGCTCTAAATTATCACCCATGTCTACTGCTATCGAAAACGTTCAGGGTTTTGAGTTTTGATGCCCTTATCGTTTTCCGATCCTTCTCTTTTCAGTAGATTTCGACTTCGCATTTCCATTTTGAGAAGCAATTTCATAAACCAGGGACTTTCCGCTAGATTATGGGAACCATGTTTCTTGGTGGGGTTCTTTGTTGCAACTACGGACCWACCTATATCACCGCTGCACGTATTATGCATCGCAAACGTCAAAAACCACGAGAAGAGCAACGAGCACAAASTCAAACAAACCCCACACCTGCGATTGTTTATCATGTCGTTTCGGTTTCTGAATCCCCGTCTGGTGGACGAGTTTGATCCCTACCGGGAAGACGGCGTCTGCTAYCACGGCGCCACTCTAGACGATCCAGATGTTTTGTGTCGAGATATTCCTCCAAATCGATTGCGCTTTCTGGGATGGTGGTGAGTTGAGAGAGTGAGTGAGAATGGATTGTGCTCAGATTGATGGATGGATGAAATATCGGAATTGGCAATACGACTCTGTGGGAAAGCTGGATGTTCTACTGGACGATAAAATTGCAGTAGCCTCCTGTAGGGCGACGAGATGAAAAACTTGGCTTTGGTCTGCTCGGAATCAATTGGAGAACATAGCAAACAGTTGCTCACGTCATCCATGAATTGTTACGTATCCCGAACCATCCCACAATCTTCGCTAATACTGGATCTGCTTTGTGCATTCTTTCATCCAATCATCGATACAATGAATAACAGGTATATTACTCCCGAGCGACATTTTCTAGAATGGGTTRTCTTTGTAGTAACCGGGGCCTTTTTATTGATTCTGCTGGGACCCAAAATTGGGTTGTCGCCGTCGAAGCCAACATCGTCGGGCACAAACACGCATTCGCTCCAGC
The DNA here is from genome assembly GCA_900660405.1 of Pseudo-nitzschia multistriata. Lineage (NCBI taxonomy): Eukaryota > Bacillariophyta > Bacillariophyceae > Bacillariales > Bacillariaceae > Pseudo-nitzschia > Pseudo-nitzschia multistriata. Next base: position 35,893 of record CAACVS010000121.1, read on the forward strand.
TGGCACCGAGGTTCTGGATGAAAGCATCTTCGCTTCTTTTTTACCCATACGTTTCTTACACAAAATTGTCCTGGGAGGGCTCGAATTATCCCGGACGGTGGCTGCTGTTTGCGTGCATGCCAGTGGGAACCATGTGGATCCTGTCTGCCCTCTTTTGTTGTCTTGGGAGCGGGARAAATTCGGCGGAACGAGCAGCCCCGGGCCAAGGAGGCAGAAGCAGCACGAACCAACAGCACCAAGCCCATAGCAGTGCGATGGCAGCGGTAGCTCGCTACTGGCTTCTGGAGATCTGGCTATCCTTCTTGCCGATTCTCGGCAGCGACCTGTTGCTGGGCTTGTTCGCCGAGGCTATGGAATCGATTGCGAAAGCCGTTCGGACGTTTGGGGCGACGATTTGGGGGACGAGCACTGCAAAAGATGGAGAAAATGCAACTATCTGCTACTTTTTCCACGGTCTCTATTTGGTCCTGGCACCGGTGTTCTACGTCGCAGTCGGGGAGCTGACGATGCATCCAGCAGTCGAGAACGGCAGAAACAACGACCAATGCGATGCAATCAGTTCCATTCCTACGTTTCGCACCAGAGGCCGCGATGCCTGCGTCGTSCTGTGGAAGCTGGCGGTCGAATGCGCACTCCGGCAGGCGGTAGGGACTGCGATTGCCACACTGTACTATATGGGCGTCGTGACACCGGCCTCGATTGTGGCCGGCCTGAACGTAAATTTTCTGCTGTACGACTTTGGAGAAACACCGAGYTTTCGGATCTACTATGTTCTGGGATGGTTTCGGGATGGATGGCTTGTTCGCTTYGGGCTGGGGACCATGGAAATGGCCGTTCGGTCTGCCACGGCGTGGCTCCTAGGGACGCAAACCAAGAGCGAATGATTTGGCTGCAAACAAGTGCCCGGTCCGAATGGAAACCAGCAGGCGAAGCTTGGAATGGCTCTGGCAGGTGAAGAACCTTCCCACGACATTCATTTTTATTCCGAGTGCAAGGAAAGAGTCTTGAGGACTGTATGACAAGAATTTCGATAATGGATTGGTCTGTTTTTGTTGCGAAATCAAATCTCTGCCTCCACAGAAGTTTTTTGCACGAACCAGCTTGAATAAGCCAAGGAACTAGATTTGCAAGTACTACTTCGAAAGAACACGAGAAGACGAGAAGATCATGAAGAACGTCTGGAGACATTTTCGTTTTGGAAAATGAGAACATCGATTTAAAAATTATAAGTACTATCATTAGTAAGAGCTCCAAGACAGCAAGTGCAGTCGCTTTCCGTAGACAATACGGAAAGGCTGTGCCACAAGTCGGGATACAAAATTGTTTTTAGCAAAGAGCMACGGATAGCTCAGAGAATATGGTCCAAGAGTAGTCGAGCCGCTAGGTTAGTTGTCTCCACAAGTAACGCAGCAGTCGCATGTCAGTTTGTTGCAATCGACAAAAATGCTTTCGATGCTTGTTTGCCTACAGAATTCATCGGGGACCGATCCAACGAAATTAGTTCCACGCAATTCGACCCACTCTGTTCGATGATGGCACAATTTGGGAACAGTGGAGTGGCTGTGGGTCAGATATGATTTTTTCACGCTAAAGAAAACCGAATCGATTTTTTAGGTTCCACTTACTTAATGAATCGAATTCCGACAACATCGCTGGGAATCCCCCCTTCCCGAGGCGCGGGTTGTTGGAAAAGTCCATGGCCGTGATGTTTACCTGATTTAGGATAATCAGCTCCATGGGGAGTTCCCCCACCAATAAGTTTCCGCCCAAATCTAACCGCTGCACCAGCTTGTTCTCGGAACAAATGACGCCGGGCCAGTCACACTCGTCGCTGTCCCATGGGGAGCCCCATGGTGTCTTCCACGAAGATTCTTGTGCACTATCTGTGGCGTCACTTGTTTGATTGCCACTTGTGGAAAAGAAAAGGCATAGAAGGGCATACCGCTGCGCGAGCTTTTCGAAGTTCAAGCTATCATTTTTGCCGAGTACCAGAATTCCGTAATTGAGCAAAATCTCCAGTGCACGGGAGTTGTATGATTCAGGGTCTTCGAATTCGCTCCCGCCCTGCAGCGCGTAACCCTCAAGAATGAGGCCACTTTTTGTGATGTATTGGCGCTCGACTCCCGGTGTGTCGGGGGTAATTGGTGCTTCTGGGATTTCCCCTACATTTTGCTTCTCCTGCTGTATTTCGAGCGGAGGAGCCAAGGGTTCTGGAGTCGAGGATTTCGAGAAGGGTTCGGGGATGTGGATGCCACCTAGATTCGTTATCGTTCCATTCTGTTTCTCATGTTCAAGAGCAGGGAACAACAAACAAAACGCAGCGGCAACGATGGCGCCGATGAAAAGAAACTGGAACATTATCCACACTAGAATGGATTTGATTGCCCGTTTCTGGGGATTCGTACCACCGGATGTAAAATGTACCTTTTCCGGCACGTCCAAGATCTCATCTGTGCTGGCTGGTACCTGGTGATCGGGCCGTGCACACTGTCCTTCTAGACTGCAGTTCCCGCAAGGAAGACCACCGCCCCTGGATCCATATTGATCGATACCTGCGTCCAAATCTTGCGACATTTCTAATCCAATTTCTCAATGTTTTATTGTGGATCGATCTAGCAATCCATGTGGCTGTTAGCACTAATTACTTCGTCACGAGAATTCCCTTCCTACCGTGTTAGCAGCGAAGCCTTGCGTCGTGTCAGCGAACTACAGTACGTACCTGGTACGGAACGTGAAGGTTTACAAACTATTTGCATTAAAATTTTTGTTCCGCTTTTTGGGAGACCTTCTTGGACTCAAACGAACAATATTTATTATCATTATCTGTTTTGTATTTATTGTAGTAATATCTGTCTATCGAGCATTTATGGTTAACAAGATTCTTTTGGTCTCCCTAAGTACGATTCTATCCTCGGGAACTGAGGAGTTGTCACTTTTATTTAATACGCCTGCCTGTGGTGGCAATCACATAAAAACCATAACAAAAGATAATCTACAAGTGGGGGTTTGTGAAAAATTTTGAGCGACGAACACCACGTAAGCATCTTTGAAATCGCTCGCGACCTGACCACATACTTCAACGATAGGAAGAGAAACGTACGGTGCACGAGTCCGAGACTGACATCCAGGAACAAAAATAAGCCCCCAAAAACCTAGTAATGATCCTTTATTCAGACGTTAAATTTGAAGAATGAAAGATGTTGTCGTCACATTGAATTACATTATTGTACGGTAGAAGAATGGGTCATTCCCGTAAATCTAGATGGTCTAAACTTCGAAACATTAGAAACAGGGCCCCACTGGACATTTTTTAGGGACTCTTCTAGTCTTATAGGAATTTGGAATCTCAACAGAAATGACTAAGACTGGAAAAGTGCGCCTGCATTTTTTTTTGTTAATTTTCATTCTTGGATCCTGGTCTAGATTTAGACTTTCTGTCAACAAGCGTGAATCCAGTGTTGACAGAAAGTCTATAAACAATTTGGACTATATGGTCTCAGAAGTTTACAAGCGAAGCAATTAGTGAAAAGATTGAGACCGGATCTGACAATTCGTGTGAATTTGGGAACCAACTCTCGTTTTTTAGAAACGCGAAAGGAATGAATCTAATTGAATATCAGGTTTGATGAGGGAACAATATGGTCAAAAAGTGATATATCTTTGCTATGTGATAAATTACAGGCCAGAGAAGACTTGGGCCATGCTAACGCACAAGAATCAGGATTGGAGGCACCCTTCTTCGCGGATTCAACCACAAACTACCAAGGCCCACCARAACCGTGCGACGCATCCGACACGCACCAATTTTCATGACCGAAGGATCCATCGAACACAAAAGTCGAAGTGCAGCACCGGACACAAAATGCCGTAGTACGGTACTGCACTCCGATCAGCCTTACACAACACACTCCCACCCCCGTCATTGTGCGAGAACGATGCCAGTGCCACCGATCGCAGTACGAATGAAAAGAAAGTGCAACCGTTTGGGATGAACAAATCGATCGTTGGCGTTGCCCTCTTCGCCAAACGTGCCGCGTTCTAGAGAACACACATAAGAGCGGTGCTGATGCCAAAACCAGGAAGRAATATATCGGCGGAGAGCCCTGGTAAACAGGTCGGAAATCAATACTTTTGCCGGACTTTGCATTGCCATCCTTGAGCCTGGGTCGTGATCCCGCCTTAGCCGTCGCACGTCGCTTTTTCCTCTTGGCGCTACAGCTCACCGCCGGCTTCCCCCCCGTCCTCGCCAAAGAGAACCACCGAGTGGATGTCTCCGAGGGTGGCGTTGGCCACCACTTCGCCGAGGTGCTCGAGTGCGTCGGGATTCGAAACGTTGTGGACCGACCAGCGCTCTCCATGGAAGGCACGCATCGTCATAACGAACCCCTGGGATAAGGTCAAGTCAAACGCTGTTTGGTTTCCGGCCTCGCCCCTGCTGGCTTCCGCTGTATCCACCGGGCGGAGCTCAATGTCCACGCCGCTACCGGCGGGATTGGTAACCTCCAGTGTCACGGGTGTCGAGTGATGGACCGGGACGTTCCCGGCAACCGACCCATAGGTTTGTCGCTTGCCGTTTTTGCCGCTGAAAAAGACTGTTTTCTTGATTGGCAGTCTCGAGGTGCTATCGTCCCTCTCCGAGCGGATCCTCCACTTGGACAAGTGGTCGGTCTCGCTTGTGACCGTTCCTCCAGGTGGAACACGGAAATCCACGGTTCTGTTGCCGTCCTTGGCGGTGACCACGAGGGGCTCTTTGTGCTCGTTTATAAACTCGACAGAGATTGGATCCGACTTGTACTCGTCATCGCCGGGCTCAAAGAACCAAGCATACGCTTTGGTTGTAGTGGTCCAGTCTTCGGGATTGATGTGTTCGTTTTTTCCAATACTGAATCGCTGCTTGTCCGGCAGCATGTCCTCTAGATGCAGGCAACCGGTCCGGTCGGGGTCCACCTCGTCGGAATGATAGAGCAGAGGCCGGCTTTGTTCCTCACCGTTTGCATCCTGCCCAAAAAGCTTCAGGAATCGCCTAAATGCCTCGCATTCGACATAATCCAGATGCTGATCGGGCATGTAAAAGGGGGACCGAACTATGTTTACTACCTTTGGGATCCGGCCAGGAACGTTTCCATTGCCGGCTTTGCCCTTTCTCTCCCCAAAGATCCCTCGAAAGAGGACGTCAAAGTAAAAGTCCATGGTCAGTTTTATGGTCTCCTGATCGGTTGGCACGTAGAACGGCTGGATCATGAAGGAATCCAGCAACTTGACGAGCATTTTGTCATCGTAGAGGCCGTGATCTTTGAGAAACGGGAGGTAGAACTCTATTACCATCCCTAGCTCCTCCACCATTTCGTCCTCCATCGAGGGATACAAATCCAGTGCCTCGACGATACCATTCGCCCGATCGGAAACGATTCGGTGCACCAGCGAGCTCATATCGTCGTCGGTGCTAGACGGTGGTGAAAAGGACTCGCCATACACGTAGCTCATGCTGTCGTTTTGGCAGACCTCAACACCGGCACCCTCCTCGTTGCCGATGGTGCTTTSCTCGATGAGGCGCGTCCAGTACAAAGCATCGAAATCGCACACCGCCTCTCCGTGAACCGTGTGAAAGATCCGCGTCAAAACGTCGGTGGTGTCTTCCTCGTGGAAAAAAGTCTGCAGGACGGAAAGCGCCCCCGGGGACGTGGTGGAAAAGGCGTCGAGATCTACGTCCAGAACAACGTCCTTCTGCTCGTCGCCATCGGCGTCGAGCAATTTCCGGATCGATGCGACCGCGCCCTCGTAAGGGAGGGTGGTAAACCGGACGGTGCGAATCGGCTCCCCGCCGCTCATCTTCAGGAGCACGGCGTGGGGAACAACCTTCACCGACTCGTCCTCGTCGTCCAGGGCATAGGCAACATCCAAGAGTATATCCTTTGTGACGGGTGTAGAAAAGGTGGTTCTGTCCGAGTTCCGGAGGCTCGCGTACAGGATCCTTTCGTCCTCGTGGTCTTTGTTGTCGACGAGCACCATGCTGATTTCGATCGTTGTGTAGTGGGCCTCGTTCAGCAGGAAGGACCAGGGCGGTTCGACAAAGACAATGTGTTCGACGATTCCCATGTATCCCAGCAGCAGAAGAAAGTCGTTGATCACCGAGTGCTCGATGAGCTGCAGCGCGGTCGCGGTTTCGAGGGAGGGGAGGACGGTCCGGAGGTTTCTAGATGGTATTTCCAAGAGGCCGACCGTCAGGCCCATGTCCGCGTGGCTGTCGATGTGCACGAGGGTTGCCCCGTTGGGATTGATCTCGGCCTCGACGGAGGCCTGATCCGAGTGGGAGCGGAGGGTTCCGTCCCTCGCGAACTCCACCAGGTGGGAGACGACGTGGTTGTGGTCCTCCACCAGGACGTACTTCGGAGCCGAGGCCTTTGCTTCTTGCTGGGCATCTGCCGTGGTGGTCCATGAAACAAACGACGCCAGCCACATCAGCAAGATTGTCCGGACGAACGACGGCAGATTCTCCTTCCGTGTTCGTTGGTTCGACACCATGGTGCTTGATTCGTGTGCGGCGTCGAGACTCTTCGATTTTGGGAAGGGGGGCACTCGTATTTGCGACAGAATTCGTCGATGGCTCTGCACAAAAGGTCAGAAAACAACACAGCCCAGGCTSCGCTTGCTCAAAGGTTTGGCTTTTGTTCTTTGTTCTTTGTTTTTTGTTGACCGGGTTGGTGATTTCTTCTTCCTTGTTTCTTCGCTTATTTGTCAGCAGATCCTCTTGTGGAAGTCTTTGTTGTCTATCGAAGCGTCGCCTTCTTCGAATCCGCTTGAGAATGCAGCGGGTGTGGTAATAAAGTAATACAATTAGTAAAGAAGAAAGCAACAACGGAGTTCTGTACAACTGCGAGTAACGTGCTTCTATTCGTTGAGACATCTCAGTCTTGACAATCTCGATCTAAACCCATTCCCGCGTCGAATGACCCACCGGGAAAAATCGATGTTTTCTTTCGAGGTCTGTCCATGCGCGCTGGCGCGCCAAATCAACGGTCGATTTTCCCCATACTATTGATCAAAGATCGGTTTCTGCGACGTGGTTGGAAGCCGTTGTGGATCGAATGCACGGATACTACGATGGGAACATGGGAACTGTCGAAGTGTAACATTCCAAGAAACAAAAACATCGTTTTTTTGATGATTCGTCCCCTCTGAGGATTTCTTGTCGAAACGGGATCTCAAATTCCTTCTTCGACACAAGATCCATCGTTTTCACCGGTCACTACAGAGGCGAGCAAACATTCCGTCCCCATTTCAGAATCTGACCGAAAAGATAGGAAAGCAAAGGTGAAAGAGAGATCCCGAGACAGAACAACGGAAAAGGAAAACAACACAACACAATGCCCCCAGTTCTCGATCCAGAAAACTCAAAGGTCGACGGCCTTGCTTTTCTTGGTCTATCCCTGGCTCGAAACCATTACTGGGGAGATATCGATAGCGAAGAACCTCAGGGAGAAGAAACGAAGCCACAAGGACTCGGGCATCCCGATTCGTACACACACCAGACGGCCTTTGATTTGAACGAGGTGATCGATCGAGAGTACGAGTTTCTCCAGTCCACCGACGACAATGGATGGTAGGTTTGTGCAAGAGTCCTGTCTTTGCAGGGAAATCTCTAGCTTTGCCACACAGAGTGAAAAAATGAGCCGCTGTTCTCTTTGCTTTCCTCGCATGCCTTTCTCATTCGCCGCGTTCTCTGTTTCCGGTTCCAAACCAGGCTCGTCGGAGGAGGAGAAGCCGGTCCGCCCACCAGCTACAAGCTGGCCGCCCTGGATTCCGCCCACGTGGAGATTATGAGGGTCGGAACCTACCGCAAAGACTGGGGTGGCCTCGACCTGGAGGAACTCCTCGCCGTGATGAACTCGGGATCCATCCTGGTTCCCCAGATCGAGGTTCTCCCGACGGACGTGGTGGCCAATCCCGATACACCGCCCGAGCTCGAGATCCGGTTCGACATGGAGTGTGCCTCGGARGCCCAGCTCAAGAGCCTCTCGGAGGGAGACTTTGACGCGTTCATGAAGGAACCGGAACTCCCGATCAACTGGCAGCTGCGTTTTCTGCACAACCAGTTCTTCAAGACCTTTGTGTTTCCGAGCCGCTTCTGCCCCGGTGCCTTTCACTCGACGATTCTCCGCAAGGCCGACTTTCGCTCGGACGCCCACCGGACGCTCTACTTTTGCAAGTGCGCCGCCGCCATCCAGAAGTGGCGGGAACGGGGTCCGCGGGCGCTCAACACGGTGCCRCGGCACCCCGACGGAAAGCCCCTCTCGAAGGAGGAGATTGCCGCGATGTACCCGGAGCCCGAAAGCGGGGAGCACGACCCGCCGCTGCGGGCACCGAGCGACGAGGCCCCCTGCAAAGTGGAATCCCAAGCAACAGCCGAACCCGAAGCAGAAACGGGAGCAGACACGGAAGCCGGAACGGAAGCCGAACCCGAAGAGGAGAATTCGTATGTTCCGTCCCCGCCACCCACAGAGGAAGAGACCGAAGCAATGGCCAAACTCGTAAAGAAGCTCGAGGACTTGACGCCCCTTCCACCAAAGGCAACCACCGCCCTTCCATCGGTAAATCTGGAGATCGCACTGGATGCCGAAGAAGAAGAAGAAGAAGAAAGCACAGCGGCCGAACCCGAAGAAACCCAGGAGACAACGAACACGGCCGGTTCCACCGAGGGTGGTGACCTACCTACGACCGATGGCTTGTACCGGCATACGTGGGACGATGTGGTCCGCGTTCGTTTGGACGATGCGTCCAAGGATGACGCAGCGGCCGGGGTGGATGTTGACCCGGCTACCATCGGCAGCAACAAAAGCAGGAACTGCCACAGCGGAATATGGCTCTTTACGGACCGAGAAAACATTACCCATTTCTTCCAACCCAATTTTTTGCCTCCCTACGATACCCCCGAGAAGAAAAGAATCATCTTTGACGTGCTGAGGGAAGAGTGGGACGAGAAGAGCCTCGGCTGGAAGCCGTGCGGACAGGGGAGCATGAGCCAGGAAAAACCGGAGGACGACACGGGCCTCCTTGCGGAGCTCCAAAAGGCGGAGAACCTGGTGAGCGGCGTTCTGAAATCGGTCATTGACAACGTGTGCTCCCCGCAGCCGTCTCCCCGCAAGCTCAGCTCGGCGGCACATTTTTAGCGATCTCAACAGCAGCGGTACAGCACACGCCGTGCTCTAGCGGAGCACAGGAGGGTTTGAATCGAATTCAAGACTGTCATTGGTACCGGGTTTCGCCTCGGTTTCATCTAACACTGCACGCTGCCGCAGGGCAAGACGTCCACCAATGGTTGAAAAATTACCAAGCTATGAACCAATAACTATGTTACGAAGTAATAGCTAAAAAATTGTAATATATAATACATGACTGGCAAAAATGTGCTGATTCCCATAGCACAATCTCTTTATTGTATCAGTAATGCACGAATGGCAATTTTCTACATACTCCCACGCTCTTAGTAGCACTGCATTCTGTCTAGACTTCTTGTTTTTTTCCTTTGTAAATGACCTCTTCATGAAAAGTGGAAAAGATGTAGTAGCAGACAAAGCTACTACTAGTATGTATATCATTCTCATCAACATCATTACCATTCTTTTTCTCGTATGTTTTGGCTGCAGGATGCCCTTCTTTGATTTCATCTCCATCAAAACCTTTTTTGCTTTTTTGGCTTGGGCTTAAAACTGTGTTTCCGCGCCCTCCTCTAACAAAGAAGCGCCCTATTCCAAAGAAGCAATGACGTCACACACCAAGAACCAAAGGGAAATCTGCATAGTACGAAGTAGTACTTCTAGCTTTTCTTTGGATTTTTGTTATTTCTTTTATTTCCACAAAAGAAAGAACTTTTCAGCCATTCCTTGTTTGTTCCGTCATGATGAATCATGCCATCCTTTTCCTTTACAATCTGATTGTCTGTTCAACAGTTGCTTTAAGAAGATAGTAGTAGTAGTACTAGCTGGGGCACAGATTCAGATTAAAGCCATGTCTGGTAGCTAGTGCAAGAAGTTCATGAATATTGGATCCATATTGCTTGTCAGGCTACTGCTTGGAGAGCAGGAGGAATCTGTTTTGCTCTGATTTCCAGTAGTAGTAGGTGGATAGTTCCTCAGTTGCTAGTAGTACTAGCACATTGATGAGCAAGTACTACTAGTAGTAACAAAACCTGCAAAACCACCAGAAGAACGCCTACTACTACTAGTAGTACTAGTACTAGTACTAGTATCCTCCCAGGAAAAATTTTGGTAGCTTATCCTGGATGATGATGCCTTGCTGCCTGACATTGTGTTTGTTTGGTAGACACTGTACTATGATACTGCTATTAGTACTGGTGGTATAATCTATATTCAGAGTGGTGGTGACTCACTCAACTGTACCTCCTGTTGTACTTCTTCTGACTGCTGTGTACACCACCACATTGACCCCCCTGTTCCTTGTTCTTCTTGTTACACTCGTCCTGCTATTTTTTGGAAAACTTTTCATCAAAGAGGTAGCATGACATGTGCATGAGGAGAGGGGGGGGGGGGGGGGGGCATCACAATCATCAGTTTGTGTCTTTTTGCTGAAAAGTTTGCTGTCCTTGCTGCTGTATTTTTCAGCCTCCTCCTCCTCCCTCTACTTCTTTGTGTGTTCTTGTTGTTGTTCTTCTTGCTTCTTCTTGGTGGTACTATCATGTTTTTGCTCCTCCTCTTGCTTGGAGTGATGTTGTTCTTCATTGGCATGTTCTTCCTTGCCGTCTGCTTCTTGGTCTGTGTCAATGCTGGTTCTTGTCACTAGTAGTAGTAGTCTAGTCTCTTGCTAATTATCTGTCGAAGGTTAGGGTTAATCTGCATTGGATTCGGGTCCATCGAATCGAAATCCAATCGAGTCGAGTCAGTCAATTAGATTTGAATCAAAATTCAACGCAACAACCCAACACAGCACGACGAAGCTTTAGAGGGCGTTGCGTGCGGTTTTTCTCGTAGCACAACACCACAGTACTAGAAACTACGACATTTTCCGTAGGAATTGCCCGTCATAACTATCCCTCAAATTGAGGCATTGAGGGTCGGCACTACTACGAGTACGAGTACTTGTAGTGTAAACATCAATACAGTAATTACAACTCGCAGGAGTATTATTCTTATCCTTTTGAACCGGATCAAGGGCCGGTCCATTTGGAGGCAACAGTAAAGCGCCAATACCATTTTCTTATCCAAAAACCTTGTGCTCCTTCTCCGGTAGCAGCACCGGAGACAGATCCTTCGAAACTGGTGGAAGAATCGCTCCGGATCTCTTGGATCGTCCCTTACTGCATTTGTTTAACGTCGCTTCCCCGGCCAGAACTTTGATAGACCACCAAAGGACCACCGTCTAGCTAGAACATAATGTCGTCCTCCTTCMAACTGAACGATCCCGTTCAGGTGAATCTGAAACCGGGCAGCACACCCTCGAAAGCCGGATCCAAGAACAACGTGGTCGATGGAGTCGTGGCCTGCCTGGGCCCCGTGGAGTTCAACACCGACGATGACTGGATCGGGGTCCGCCTCACGGGAAACTCGGTCGGGCTCGGAAAGAACGACGGAAGTGTCAAGGGAAAGAAGTACTTCGACTGCCCCCCCAAGTGTGGGGTCTTTGTCAAGGCCGCGGCCGTTTCCAAGCGGAACCTGACCCGCCTGGAGGAGCTGAGGCTGCGCCGGGAGCTGGCCAGCAGCAGCGGCGGAGGGGCGGAAGCCTCTGCGGCTGCTCCGGCCCGGACTCCCTCCCGGAGGACCATCGGTGGTACCACGGGGATTCCGCAGACACCCCGGTCGGCTTCGAGCCGGGCGGTGGGGGCTGGAAGCTCTGCCTCTGGGATTCCGTCCAACAGCCGGGCCTCGGTGGCTTCCTCCTCTTCGCCTACGGAATCCACCGGCGAGCTAGAGCAGCAGGTCCGGGACCTCACGGCCCGGCTCGGCGAGGBCCAGAACAAGCTCTCTCAGACGCAGGAGGAAAGCGCGGACCAGAAAACCAAAATCAAGGGCCTCGAAAAGGAACTCAAGGCGGCCAAGGCGGCTGCTGCGCAGAAGCAGTCCCCCCCGACGCCGGGGAGTGAAGCCAACGAGGCCGCCGCCTCGGAGGCCGAGATTGCCCAGCTACAGACCCAGGTGGAGGATCTCTCCCGAAAGCTGGACGAGTCTCAGAAACTCTCCGAGCAGTCTCTCGACGAGCTCCAGACCAAGTTCCAGCAGTCCGAGGTGGAACTCGCGGCCGCCAAGGCCCAGGTGACGGGCCTCGAGAAGGAACTGGCCAGCCGGGACCGCGAGGCCGAGGACGAGGCAAAGTCGCGCTCCTCCGAGACGAACCACTACAAGGAACGTGCGAGGCTCCAGGCGGACGTGGCCAGCCTCAACCGGCGGGTGGAACAGCTCGAGCTGGACAAACAGGAACTGGAACACAACGTCGAGGACCTGGCTCTCGACAAGGAACAGCTGGCGGAGGAGAAGGAAGCCCTGGAAGACCGCATGGAGGAGCTCAAGCTCGACTACGAGACCAGCTCCATGGAACTGGAGGAAACCAAGATGGAGCTAGAGGACGCCCGCAACCGCATGGAGGCCAGTGCCGCTCGGGCGGCGGCGGCCGAGGCGGGGGGGAATGCCCTCGCCGCGGCAAGCGGGGACGACGCCGAGGGGGGAGAAGACCAGGCCAGGGCGGACCTGGCCCACAACCTCTCGATCCAGAACGCGCGGATGCGCGAGGCCCTCATCCGGCTGCGGGAGCAGTCCTCCATCGAAAAGATGGACCTGACCCGCCAGCTCCGGACGGCCGAAAAATTCGTCGAGGAGTCCACGAACCTTGCCACGCAGGTCGAGAACCTCCGGGAGACGAACAAGGAACTGGAGGAGCAGATACTGGACCTCAAGGACATGGTCGAGCAGGGATCCGCCTACGAGATCATGGTGGAGGACCTCAGCGATCGGGTACTCAGCCTGGAGGAGGAACTCTCGTCGTCGCTGCAGATCATCCGGGAGATGGAAGAGGCCGCCGAGATCACTGCGGAAATGGAGGAGGTCCAGGCGGAGGAGCTCAAGGCCGTCAACCGGGACATGGAAGACCGGGAAACACTCATCCGGAACCTCGAGGAGGCCATCAAGATGTAAGTTTTGGAGTCGGGTTGCACTGCGGTGTGTTGCGTTGCGCTGTCGTCGTCGTCGTTGCGCAYGAGTAACGATAAATCGTTCCACTGCGACACAAAAGTCTCACCTGATCTACGCTCGTCACAAAACCATGATACATTGTCTTTTCCTGTTGTGATTTCCATTCATTTCAGGCAACGAAAGCGAGAGGAAGACTTTCAGAGAACCGTTAGCAACTACCGCAAGTCGGTGGAAACACTCAAGCAGGAAAAGAATGCCCTATACGAGCTGCACCAGGGAGGCGAAGGAGAAAAGTCGGACCTAGCGTCCGCTTCCCAAAAGGCACTGGCCCGCGCCGCTCAGCTCGTACAGGATGCGGCCGAGATGCGAAAGCGAGAAGCGCAGGCCGCCATTGATCGCATCGATTCGCAGGTGCGAATGCACCTCTCCAACAGGTTGGAAAGCCTGCTTCCCCCCTCCGTTTCGGCCGCCGAGGTGGCCTCCATCAAGGGAGAGCTGCTTCTTTCCAAGGTCGTTGGAAAATCCTCGTTGTCCCTGGACGGAATCGCTCGTTCCTTTGCCAAAACGATTCGAGCCAGGGCCTGGGAATGGCGGTCCAACAACAAAGCCGATGCCGAAGAAAAGGAAGAGGAGCAAGCCGTCGTAGAAGAGAAGATGCTCTCGCTCACAGACGAGCAGCAGCAAATGGCCGCAACAATGATTCACCAGTCGGAGGTCGCTCATGTTGCGATCGATGTAAGCGGAGATCTTCTTTGGCTTTTATCCGCGGGCCAGTGGCCGGACATTCTTTCGACCGAGGCTTCTAGCGAACTCGGATCCATCATGGGGCATTCCATGAACGAACTCGACATTGTCTTGGGAAGTGTTTTGAACACTCTCAAGGAAGAGGGCGTTCTCTCCCCCCACCAATCGAATATTGGGGCCTTTAGACAGACAGTCGTCACCACCATGCAAACCCTGCGCTCGCACATTGAACAAGACGGAGAATCCCTCGTTCCCATGGACTGGAAACCAGCAGCCCTCAAGCTCTTTCGCGATGCCTCGCGAGCGAAGTACTCCAGTCTGGGCTGCTACGCCGCTGTGGCGTGCGTTCTGAACGCGGGTGATGCCATTAAATCCGACGAAGAAAAGCTYAAATCACAGGARTTCGTCGCCGTTTTGAAACCCCTSTTGCGAAAACTAGACCAGGCTGCTTCGGAGGCCGCAAAATCGTGCCTGCGGCTTGCCAAGCTCGATGTCCTCGACGAGACAATCGTTTCCWGTCTCTCAGAGGCCGCCGAGATCTGGAGATCGTCGTCCGATGATTTGTTGGGCAATGTRTACAACATGCTCCTGGCAGAAGACGGACTCGGTCCGGAAAGCATTGGTGCCTGCGAGGCGGCGACGGACGAAGTGGTGAGGGTTGTCTCCCACTTTGCTACYGTCTTGAGATCCGCCAATCTCACGGATGCCGACGACAACAAGTTCCACCCCTTCTCTCCGGAAATTGCCGATGTATGGGAAGGAGTGACTATGCTTGCACGAGCCACCCGCGCCAAGGACGGAGACGAGGACGACATCAATTACCTCGTGCGCGCCAAAAACATCGAGAACAGCCTCGAAGACGCGGTCGAGTCTGTTCCCGAGCTGTCTCTGGCRAAGGCCAAGGTTGCSAGCCTYGAAAAGAGCCTGGCCCTTCGATCGAAGGAAATTTCCATGCAAAATGCACGACTGTCCGACCTGGAGAAGATGCTGGCGAGATCGAATGCCCAGCCATCTGCGCGTCTCGTAGCGTCGCAGGCCTCCACCGAGGAGGTCAAGTCTCTCAAAGAAGAAAACCGTGTTCTCACGGAAGCCATGGACGTCATGCACAGACAGGTGGAAGAATACGAAAACGAAATCCGTGCCAGAGATTCCAAAACACCCACCAAGGCTCGACGATCGAGGCGGCGTTCGTCCCTGACCCCGAATTCGTCGATGCCGGCCCGAGACGCGAGTCGAAGCCTGAGCCGTGACAGCGGCAGCGAGAGGGGAGAAGACGGAATCACGAGTGCCTTTGAAGCGGCTCTTTTCCGCCCTGCCCTGCAAGCTGCTCGACGCGATGCCGCGCAATGGAAGACAAAAGCCACCATCAACACCTTGCTAGAATTGCCTCGACTCAGCGTCCCGATGCAATCGAACCCTTTCGGCGAGGGCGAAGAGAAGGTTGCRGACGACGAAGACTGCAACCCACTCTTTCAGCTTTCTTCGGCTCTGTCGTCCTACCAGCGTGAAACCGCATCGGTGCGCATTGTRGACATCACCAAGACCTCCGGGAAGACCCCACGAATGCAGCTCCGCGACACCATGTTGAGAAAGGCAGCCGCTTCGGAACAGGTCGACAAGGCCGCAGCGGCCGCCCKGCAATGGCTAGAAAGCCGCGGAGCCGGATTCCCGCAACCGGACACATCGACGAAGCCACTAGTTGGACGAGTGAAATTTGCCGGTCCCGAACCAGTCCGAACGATTCCCACGCCGGCTACCGGAGAAGATTTGTATCGGATTCAGCTCCATCTAGCGAAATAAAAGCTTTAAAAGGGGCCTCTTTTTCGAATAGTTGTACTTATCTAAATTACAAGAATAGTTATCAAGGTGACAAATTATCTACACCTACGTGCGTGTGTCGGTCGCGAAAAGTTGCCAGACCTACTTTTCGAAAACAGCCGAGTCAACGCTTGCCATCCTACCATCATCAGGCTTTGGTGCTGTGTTCATTCTTTCGCTCKACACCTGCCAAAGAACCTGTATTTGTTTTTGAATAACCACCGTCTGCTCTTTCTGCAAAAGCCACTAGAGCATTGGCTATCCTTCCGGCAGATCCTGCCTTTTCTCCTGCCCYTTCGTTCCTTTTCTGTAGTGGGAGCAATAGTTGGCGGGACGGACGGAAAGGATGTTGGGAAATAGGTTGGATAACCTGTCGGAGAGTTCGTTGGGATCGTGCCRAACTCCCCTACCCAGTAATCAAAGGTCATGATGCGCCCCGACTCGCTAATGTCCGTGATGTGTACATTGGAGCGAACWATGTTTCCGCCTTGATAGGAGTCGGTGTTTGGATATTGGCAATCGTGTTTCCGTCGGCAAGGAACGAGCTCATCCACGTCGGACGCGTGAAAGAGATCTTCGTAGTCGCCAAAGTTGAAGCCCATTTCCAAGTCATAGTATCCGTCTGCCTGGAGTAGCGCGACCGCGTAGTGGTTCCCGTTTTCTGGCCATCCCTCCTGAGCGGGGTAGCCCTCCCTGCTCTGGCGCATATAGACATCCCAGATGTTGTACGATTTCGTCGATCCATAGTCGATGTGCCAAATAGCAAGTCCGCCCTGTGGCAAGTACGCATCGTAACCGACTGGTTGGCGGTTTTCGATCAGCAAAAATTCGCCCTCCGGAAAACCTTCCTGAATGATGTAAACCTGTGGTTGAAAAGGATTTTGCTCTGCAGCTGCCTCTATTATATTTGTTCCAGGAGTAGGTTCTATTGGTGTAACCCAGCCCAAGATCATTTTTGCCCATGCCGACATGTAGGGCGGATGGAGCTGCTGACCGTTTGAGCCCCATGAATTTGCCATCAAGCCATAATTCCCAACACCTCTGCTGCTCGAGTCGTGGTCATAAAGATCTGGCAGGCCCAAAAAATGAGCCATTTCGTGAGCTAGTACCCCAATGCGTCCAATCCGTGATCCATCTAACCCCCATAGACCCGATGAAATATGATAGGTGCTAACTCGAACGTTGCGCCCCTTTTTGCTCTGAAATTGTTCGTGATACAAACTCCATTTGTGCGACCATATACGTTCTTCGTAGAACCTACCGTAAAAATCGGTCCCTCCAAGCTCGGCCGCGTATCCCGAATGAATGAAAGTAATAGAATCAATATAGCCGTCTCGATCCTCGTCGAAAAAGTCAAAATCGACTTTGTTGTAAACACTCACGCCATCGACTATCCTCCCATCCACGTAGTTGAGAGCGTATCGAATGGCATCCTGGATGCGAGTTGTCGTACCTTTGTCACCATTCGAATAAAATGCCTCGGTGTTATCCATAGGAATCCAATCGGTCACATACGAATCAACCTCCAGTGCACCGTATGAATTTTCTAAGAAGACGTCTCGAACTGATCCCGTAGGACAAAATCGAGCATTGGGACCCCTGTTATTCATCAGTACTTCATAATCTTCTCGGCGCGGGAGCACTCGATCATTGTGATCTGACCACTTCAGGAGTAGGACAAGATTCCGGAGGCGGACCTTTTTACCGGGGCCATCTCCATGTCTCTTCGCGTAAGTTGAAGCAACAAAGCTGGTGGCTGTGTTTGTGCTCGGGACCGAATTTGTGCCACGAAGACCCTGTAGGATATTCTCTTGGTGGTTGTCGCCGCGCTCATCGTGCTCGCCACATATCTTGTCTCGACAATCGCGCTTGGTGGGGCGAATGTTCTTTTGTTTGTTGAAAGAAGAAATCGTCGTGATGACAGTACCATTAACAGTTGTGCTTGGAGACGATTGTGTATCTACGACCGAATCAGAGTTTGAACTTGGCGGCAGCTTCTGATGACCTTCCTCTTCTTCAAAAAAGACTTCCCTCTCATCATCGTTGCTGTCCCTAACGATTTCGGACGATGGCTCGAGATTGCCATTTCCATCAGGCTGCGCATAGACAAAAAATCCAGTGGCAGAATTTTTTACAACGGTATAATCATGCTCGTCGGTCATCCAAGCATCGTGGGGATCGCCATGGAGACGCAAAGTGATGTTCGTTCCATCCGGCTGGGTTTCGATAAAACTTCCCAGGGGATTGGCCGGCATTCCATGGATAGCAGGGGCGGCAAACAGTACCGTTGAAAGCGCAAAGCAAACGGTGAAAGAACTGATAATCTTCATCTTCTTGGAGGCGAGTCGTTGATTTCAATTGATGACGGTAAGCTTTTTTCGAGATTATCCTATCTCTTCCGATGCACTGTTCGCGTCTAGGACAATCGACATCTCCTTTTACTAGAAAGTAAGGATGCGCTAGAGTGGAGGTGAAATGAGTTCCATCATCATCGCAACGCTTTGACGTTCGCAATCATATCGGAAAGTTGTTTTCATGGAACTGGTTCATTTTCGCATGGTGTTTAGATATGGCGGCAAGGGCAACCATCGTCGATATCTGCCTTGATCAAAGGAAAACCAATACACTTCTTTTTGACCTAAACTCGTTTTCTTTTCGCGTGACGAGGTTCATTGAAGAAGATACCGACATCGCAGACTTTTCTGTGATAAAACAAAAAGATCGAAACCGCCTGGTTTGGGAATTTCAAACAATTCGCGGGTTCGGATCAGAAATTGTTTTCTGGATCACGAGTAAACGAGAGCATGTCAGTCACGAGCACGCTCAAACTAGTCATTTTTTGAGCGCGAACTAGATTTGAACGTCGTTTGTTTTTGCGATCGGTAAAATCCACGAATGATAATATTTCATTGAGTCAAAACGGATAGATTATCAAGTTATGCACGCTTGCCTAATTTGTCACAAGTTTTTTTACATCTAAGTACCATCGGCATATTTGTGGCGCGGCTGGTGCAGATGGAGTCTTACATGCATACCTTTTCACTTAATTTTCGTGCTTTACAAACTAAAGTCCACAACGAAAAATTGGAACTTGAGTACCGTACGGTACGTTTTACGTATGTGTGAGAAGTACGAGTACCCGTAGCAAATAACCTTGCTTAGTTGGGTACGTATTACTTCTACACTTAACGTAGTAACAATGCATATGAAACTGGTTACATGTGAATTGGCTCCGACCGAAATTTCATGTTGTTTCGAGTTCTGATGCCAAAGCCTCCATCGCTTGCATTTGGGACCGGAGTATTATCGAACTATTTCGTCAAGGCATCCCAGGTTCTAGCTGATCCTGTTGGTATCTTACTTTAAGAATACTCTCCCAAAAACAAGTTTCTGATAAAACCTCCTATGACTCGACGGAAGGTAGGCTACTAGAGGGGCTTGATAATATTACCTTCCCGGCACCAGTCAAGGGATCGAGCTGGAGAATATTTCTTTGTGGTTTGCGGTAGCGATGATGCGACGGCTCGGTTTGAAGAGGGAAGAAGATTTGCAGGAGCAGCAAAAGAAGGGGAGCAGAAACCATGAACAAAACCAATATCAGTCCCCCCCTCCGAATCGAGTTCCAGCCTCTCCCTATTTCGATGACGACTGTCACCATTCAGAGAATGATTCCAGTTTTAACTTTGATGGTTCTCATACCGAATTTCCACAAAGTAGCAGCAACAAATCTTTAGATAACTTTGGTGACGCCGAAGACTATATCAACACCATGGCCGGTGGCATTCAAAGCAAGGGATACTACCAATCTTTTGTGATGGAATCCCCTCCATCCATTAGAACAACGCCGAGAGACGGTGTCGGAAATCTGCATCATAGGCATAATCATCACAACAACGCCCACATGACACCTGGTCAGGAAACTGGTCCCCACTTCAAACACAACTTTTACGATGACGAATCACCCATGMATCGKCTTATGCGGCAACGACAATTTCTCTCGCCACACAAACACCATGCTATCCAACAACTCAATGACAATCCCTATCATCACCAGAAATTCTCTCAATCCCTTCTTTCATCGCTTGGTTCCGCTCGTGTGGTCCGATGGTGTTTTTTAATTGCTCTGTCCCTCTATTTGGTCATCCTCTTTCGATCAACGTCGGACTTGGGTAGTCATTCACGAATGAATTACGATTTTATCATGGGGAACATGTACGATATTAACTGTTTTTCCGGTTCGGGATATACTCGGGGCATTGGTTGTCAACAACCGACTCCATATTGGTACAAGGAGCAGATGAAACAGGCAGAAGATGCACTTTTGAAACGAGAAACGAGGAAAATTAAGCGTCGAGGTCGTACGAAACTGCCTTTGCTTTCTCGCGTCAAGAAGAGCAAAGTCAGCGTTGATTGGCACAACGTCGAGTCTCTCGACGAAAATCAGAACCACAAAGCGAATGATTTCAAAGAAGTCAATAGCGATGATCTAGATACTGCTTCAGTCGACATGCTGTGTGGCTACTCGGCACAAAACAGTTCGCTGGTGTCTCCCGAATCATACCCAGCGAGTGCAGCGCTGAATGAAAATTCTAGGGTCATGATCACTGGCATCTTGAATCCGATAGGACTGGCTTTAGCTCTGCGGCTCAAACAAGAATGTGGCGTTCAGCATGTCTGGGGGGTAGATGCCATGTATCCGAACACGGTTCTCAACAGGCTAATGGTACACGAACGTATGTTATTGCTCAACTCGAATTCGGACGACTCGGATTCTACGAGGCAAGTAGTTCTACCTTACTTGGGACTCGATCCCAAATCAAAAAAACTTACTAGTAAAAGTGGTGAAGAACCAAGGAAGCTGTCCTTGAAAGATGAGATGTTGTGGATGCGAGGTTTTGAACCAACCCACGTCGTTCATTTGGCATCGTACTCAATGGATGCTTACAGCGATACCCTGATCGATCCAAAATGGAAAAACACCCACTCGCCGTATATTCCTAATGATTACGCAACATCTTCAATTAAAGGCGAGATAGAGGAAGAGATCGAACCCTACATGTTTCCTTTGAGATCTGGAATGGTGGCCATGGAACAGCTATTGCAAACGATGGCAGAATTTTCAGAGGAGGACCGGCCACAGTTTCTGTATACAGCAAATTCCAAAAACTTCCCTGGCAGCTATGGTAAAGTTTTCCATGCAATGAAACAGATGGACGAGTTGCTGGTTGATACCTACCACACTGGGCACAATGAGAAGTTACCATCGATCGGGTTGCGACTTCCTAATTCTATTTATGGTCCATGGGGACAACCTGGATCAGTCATGCACGATATGCTCGAACGTATTGTAGAAGAGAATGGAGGGAAAACTACGAATAGTACTGCGGGGATCAAAAAGAAGATGGATGGAAGTGACAACTTGGATCTGCTCTATGTCGACGACGCGGTGGATATAATAATATCTGCTCTCCAACATCGATCCGATAAACCAATGAAACTAGACGTTCCGCCGGAAAGAACGTCTTCAATAGAATCTCTTTCTTCCGCTGCTAGTTTTCTTTTGCGTGACGATTCCACTGGTCACCAATTATCGGGAGATGACCAAAGCCCCCAGATAGAGAAAACTAAAGAAGCATCACTGATCCTTCCGAAGACGCAGAAAACGACGCTAAAGGATGGCCTGGTAAAAACTATTGCATGGCATAAGGATCGCTTGTCACCTTTTGGCCCAGCTGCTAGATCGGATGAAGACGAAGAGTCTCCTGCTGAGAAGACAAGATTTGAAACGGGAGATGACTTTTTGCAGCGACACAAAATGAAAACTTGCGGTCCATACGATACTGATTGTCACAAAAACAACGATTACTTGCCCTGTAATTCTGAGTGCAACATTCACGATCAATGCCTACCGAGCGTCTTTGATGGTGTCCAGGACTTGCTCTATGATATTTCGGAAGGTTGCGACGTTGTAATGTACACTCAAATGATGGGATTCAACGTTGAGGACGCTGAGTTGCACGCCGAATATATGGATGATAGTAATTTGGATGACAATGAACTATTGGTGTGCAACTTTGCCATCGTTCCGCGTGAGTCCGATTTGGTGACCCTCGTATCCAGCAAAGTTCCAATGGAGCAGCTAGATAAATTTGGTATCGAGCATGATAATGGTAGCACAAACATGAAGGCTTTCAAAGAAAAAAAACTTGATGGTTTGAATGGACGACTACTGTACAGGGGTTGGGTCCTTGTTTGGGTCAAAGATGGAATGCGAGAATTGAGTGTTCCGGATGCATCGCTGCTAAAATTATCTCCGTCAAAATTCTTTCATCCCAATGTAAAATATGGTCTCTTTGTCGAAGATAACTTTAAGGTCTCGCCCAATTTGGATGATGTTTTATTCTTGGTAGACCAAATGCACCGCAACAAGTTGAACGATCGCACCCTGAAAAAGGAAACAGAAATCGAAACTCCGAATGGCCCCATCATTCAAAAGGTGAAGTATCACATCCCAGCAGAGCCAGCGCGACGAGCAGCCATGTTGTTTGCTCCTCTCCGCTACCCCAACATTGATGATCCTATTGTCGAGCAATACCGCGGGGGTCGTCGGCAGCTAACAGTGAATCACGCTGCCAAGTTCATGAGTTATGAAGTCGGGTACCAACCCGGTGATAGAGAATCGGCTTCGCATCGACGCCAAAGGGAATTTTATGAACGGATTCCGGGAGTTGTCAATAGAAATACAGAGCTTCGGTCAAACTCTGAGCCATGGTATCGTTACTCCATGAGGCACTGGGTTCGTTCCCGTTGGGTGCTGCATGATTTCACCCTTGAAGACTCTCGTTTGTTGCGCTGTGATTGGTATCAAGAACACGTTCAATGGGGCAACGATCTAGATCAACTTTCGTTCGCGAAGGTTATGGCAGTCCGTGATCTGAAGCGCCGATTGGCACACCAAGAACMAGACGACCGCATCAAATCATTTATTGAGAAGCACCCGGAGCTTCATGGTCTGACGGATTCATACGAATGGCATTCTATGGAAACCGAAGTCAATAAGTTATATCGCGAACCCACCAATTGGGATTCGAAACCTCCTCCATCGACTCAAGTTGCAGCGAACGCAAACGAAGAATTAGAAGAGAACAGCTTGGACGCCAACGATACACCGCTCTATGTGCGCATCATGTCGGAAAGGGTCATGGCAACATCGAGAAAGGTTTGGGCCAAAATGAGAAAGAAACTTGCCAAAGCTAAGAAAGAAAGGCAAGCTGAATAAGCACACAATCATACAATGTTACAATTTGTTATAAAAATAGAGAGAATACAAAATTTACTGCTTTTTCGAAGTGAAAGTGTTGGTCGTGGGGTAACTTATTTCAATTACAGTCGTCCACGATTTTGTAGCTTCTCGAAATACAGACGTATTCGTAGGGATCTCTCCTTAATAATCAACAAACGCACATGTCCGGAATAGAAACTATGTGTAATATTCAGTGTCGAGAGTGATCAATTGTTTCCGACTTACTAGCAGCAATTAGAAAAGAAAGAACACAACATTCTTTCCGATTGGTAATCCATGAACTCTTCGTGGAAAAAATACTAAAATATCTATGAATATCTATGAGCCATTGTATTAGCGGTGTGGATGGATTGGACGCAAATGCATGCATAAGAGCAGGTTGTGTCTCACACGCGCGGCTTCCGTTCGGAAGGAGCGTGCAATGGTGATGCAGAGCCTGCATGATTCGTTCAGTGTCAGGAGGCAGTGCGTGGTGCGTACGTAATTCTCGGCTCAATTATTTTAGTACAGGTTGCCATCGCTCTGCGTCGCCCTTAGCTTGTGGCGGCAATCCGTCTCCTCGATCTCGGAGGATCGCTCCCGTTCTCCCCTCCTCTGCTTCTGGCGCTTCCGCTTGTCCCTATCGTCCTGGTTCGTCACCCGCAGCAGGGCCTTGTAGGCCTCGTTCTTCCAGTCCGTCGTACAGACGACCACGACGGCAAGGAGGAGCATGTGGCACCAGGTCCCCATCGTCATGCCGGCCACCAGGCCCACGTCGCCGCAGAGGACCATGCTGGTCCCGCACAGCTCGTCGTCCCCGCCGTTCCGGTACAATCCAAAGTAGTAGGCCAGCGGTACGCCAACCACCCAGTAGGCCACCACGACGATGGGAACAACGATTCTCTGCCGGCCGCAGCCCTTGATGATTCCGTTCAATCCCGTCTGGACGCCGTCGGCAAAGACATAGATCGCCAGGAAGGGAATCGTGGCGGCCGTCTGGTCGACGATGTCCTTGCTTTCCTCCTCCGACACAAAGAGGCTCGGCAAAAAGTCGTGGGGCATCGTGTACAGCAGCATCCCGAGGAAACCGCTGAACACCGCGCAGCAGGCCACGCTGACCCTGCCCGCCACCGAGGCACCCGTGGCGTCCCCGGCCCCGAGCAGGTTCCCGACGCGGGCGGTCCCGGCAACCGCAAATCCGGCGGGGACCATGAAGCAAAAGGAGTTGATGCTCTGGTAGATCGTCATGGCCGAGAGCGTGGTTTCCGGGTCGGGCCCCAGCCGGCCGCTCAGAAAGATGGCGCACTCCGAGGCCCACCACTCGGAGATGACGACGATTCCGGGGAGGGCCAGACCGAGGTAGTCGCAAAATCCCCGAAGGGATCCCCCCGCGATCCGCAGCTCCCGAAAGAGGGTGAGGCTCTTGCGGCCGACGGATGCCCCGCCCGTCGACTCCAGGACCCGTTGTCTGCCCCGCGGGTACAGAAAGAGATAGGAGACAATGTACCCGCACTGGACCGCCTGGAAGCAAATGGCCGCGTAGGCACAGCCCAGGTATCCCATTCCCAACACGAAGCAGAACAATACGTTGAAKGGAATGTGCAAGAGTAGCCCTAGAAGTGCCGCGGTGGCGGGAACGTCGGCCATCCCGATGCTCTGGGTCCAGGCCGTCGTTGTCCACTGGATCGAATATATCCACAGGGAGGGCGCCAGGATCTTGAGGTAGGTGGAGGCGTGCGTGGCGAGTTCCGGGGTTTGTCCCAGACGGACCAAGAAGGAGTCGATGCCGGAGAGCCACCACATTCCAACGGGGACGACCAGCACGAGCTGGATCATCAATCCGCGAAGCAAAAAGACAACGGGAGTGTTGGGAACGGGGGATTCCGCTTCGGCGCCGTCGTTGTCGCTGTCGTCCGAGGAGGAGTCCCCGGATTCGGTGGTGGGGATCGCGCTTCCGTAACCCACAGAACTCGACGGTGGCTGCTTCGCTTGCTGCCTCGCCCTGGCCCGGGGGGCCCTCGAAAGCATCTCCCCCTTGGCCTGCCCCGCCAGCGTGCTGAGCGCAAAGGAAAAGCCGACGCAGAGGCTCATTCCCGTCACGTTGCACAGCGTCGTGGCCAGCGCCGCCGCCGCAAGCTCGACGGAGCCGCCGCCTCCCTCCGCACCGCCGTTACTGGCGGCGGCCGCCTTGCTCCTGGCGTCCATTTCCCCCAGGATCCGGAGCGTGATGAACCACGGGATCTTGGAGAGGATCATCGATTGGAGGGCGGGCAGAAAGGTCCGGGACTGCTCGATCACCTCTCTTTTGGCCAGGGCCGGCCAGTGCCGCTGGTGCCGCCACGAATGATTCCGGTGCGAGGATTCGATGGTGTCCTTGAGCGGGATCAGCACGATGTCGGATTCCTTGGCGGCAGCCCCTAGCAGCGAGGTTCCTTCGTCGTCGCTGTCTCGGGCGGCAGGCATCGCTTTCCGAACCACCGACTCCTCGTCCCCCATGCCGTCGCGATCGAATTCACGGGGTGCCATGCCGTATCGCGTTTCTTGGATTTGGGTTGGGTTGGGTTGGGTTAGGTTTGTCTAGTTTCTATGCTGTGCGGGTAGAACAAATCTTCCCAAGGATTTTTTCGGTCAATCCTCTCGTGTGTTATATCTCTTCTCGCAGTGTTCGAGTAGTAGAGTCCACCTTCAAAAGTTTGGGTAGGGGGCAACAGCTTTGTGAAAGTCCGCGGGGGAAAGAATCTGTGAGTCCCTTGAGTGTGTGGTGCGATGTGGTGTGTACTTTCGGATGGAATTCGTTCCGAATAAATGAATGAATCGGTGAGGAACAAATTTCGACGGAATGCTTTGAGAAAACAAAAAAGCGAGAGGAGCGATGTTTTTCGTTGTTCGATACGGAAAAGAAAGATGGCACGTCAAAATCATCTGAAACCGGATTCATTCATCAACGCAATGGATGGAGCTGGGTTCTGACTCGGCACTCGTTTCAAAACATCACCGTGCCATCGTCACTAAGAAATGACTTCCTAGAACCAAAAAATGATATGCCGCATGGTGCGGGTAGATAGTACGTACCATACCATACGTATCTACTATGTATGTATCTCCGGCACAGCGGAGTACTGTATGATACGTTTACGTACATACGGTACGTCCGTACGTACGCGGCCCATCAGGAAGCGTCATGCTTGCTTCATGACCGTTGCGTGCCCAGCTCACACACTCCACTCCGTCCAGACTCTTTTTGTCTGTGTCACGTTCTTTCGCTCCAAAACCCAAGAAACGAAAGTGATACAATCTCCCACTCAGAAGAACAATCCGATTGCACAAACGGTAGGAAAGTTGCAAATCACTTCGAAAGACGGTTGCAAACCGAGCGTCATGTTTGCGGTGTATTTCTTGTTTCGTTCCGAAACGAACAAGCCACACAAGTACCAGCAGTGCAAGTATTATAATATTATCATTCTAGGAGTAGTTTGCGATGCGATGGAATGCAATGCAATTGACTGTTTTCAATAGTATGATACGAAGCGCAATGCAGTGATAGTCGTACTAGTACGCTCGAGTATAACATGATACGATACGATACGATACGATACGATACGATACGATACGATGTGAAGCACAACTCAATACAATACAGCACCATACACTCCCTGTCCCAATGTACCGCACAGCAAGCTCCCGGTCATCTGGGGACGAGGCCCTTTTTGTGCTACTGGTGCGGTTCTCGGAATGGARAGAGTCTAGCTAGCTAGCTAGCCAATAGTTGAATGAAAACACCGTCCGGTCTTTTTTTTTTGCAAATGAATTTTGATTGTGCGTGCCGCTGCGGCAGTGCTTATCGTGTCGGTGTCTGTCGTCTTTTGTTTTTTTGGTGKGTGGGTGCTCACTCGGTGGCGGCCTCCGGTGCTTGGTCCGCTTCGGCCCCCGCCGGCTCTCCCGCCGAGGGGGGTTCGCCCTGTTGCGGTGCTTCCGGCGCCGCTGCGCTTTTCCGCGACCGCTTCTTGCTCTGCAGATCGACGATCATCACGGTCATGTTGTCCCCCCCGATGCCCTGGGAGACCCGGGGGTCGTCGCTGATGATCTCGTCGAGCATCTCCCTCCCGATTTCGGTCGGCGACATCGTGTCGATGCGCTTGGCCACAAAGTCCACGGCCTGCTGGTTGGTCAGGCAGTCCCAGATCCCGTCGCAGCCCAGCACAAAAAACTCGTCCACCGACGGATCGAGGGCGATCTGCATAATGTCCGGCTCGGCCGTGATCATCTGGTGGGCGGGGGGGATCCCGGGGACCTGCTTGTACTTCAAGTCTCCAATGGACCGGGAAAGGTTGAGGTTGCCGTTGATTCGTCCAAAGTGGTTGATAAAGCCGCCCGATCGCAGGATGCGGTTTCTCTCGTGCATCTGGGAGGGCTTGTGGTCGTAGCTCAGGGGATAGGCGTAGCAGTCGCTGCCGGCGTTGGCTTCGGGGTTCGCGCCCGCTCTGCGGCGGCAGAGGACGGCCCGGGAGTCTCCCGCGTTGGAAACCGTAAGGATCCGGCCGGTGAGAACGGCGACCACCGCCGTGGCACCGGCGTGGATGGGGTGATCCGGGAGGTTGCAGACCAGCCGGCCGTTGTGCTGGACCGAGGGGATCCGGGAGGAGGCCCCGCTGACCACCGCCGCGTCCGGGTATTCGGGATCCGTGACCGCCTCCTCCGGTTCGACGGGGGGAGTGGGGGTGGGCGTGGGAGCTGGCTCCGCTTCTGCTTGCCCATTTTCGCCCTCCTCTTCGCTTCCCCCCAGGGAAAGAATCTTCTGGAGCATCGTGGTGACGTTTCGTCCTCCTTCCGGGGAGGAAGACGTTCCCTCCCCGTCGTCGTTGGCTTCGCCGTCGTTGTCGTTGTCGTCGATGTTGGAATCCAGGGCAATGGCTTCTTCTACTCCCACGGCTTCGTTGGTGTCCAGAGAATCGGCGTCTTCCTGGTCGTCGCTGCCGTCGCCGTTGGTCTCGTTCTCCTCAAAGGCCTCGATCATTCCCTTGAGCGCCTCCGCGTCTCCCGGGGACATGGCCATGGACAGGGATCGGTCGATCTGCTTCGCCTCGACCTCCTTGGCGGTTTCCTCGTCCACCGTTCCCTCCTTTTCGGAACCATCGGGCAGGACCTCCTTTCGGGCCTGGTCCAGGACGCAGGCGGTGGAAACGGAGGAAGACCCTGGCGGGGTGTAAAAATCGGGCGGGTTCTCGGCCAGCGCTGGTGCCGGCGGGATGGAGTTCGTTCCGTTCTCCAGGATTTTGGTGACCCCGGGCCCCGGCTTGGTGGTCCGGAGAATCGCAATCTCGGCCCTCCGGCCCGGGTCGTCGATCATGCGGTCCATTGCGTGGAAGGCCTCTCGAAGGGCCCTCCCCACGGGAGTCTGCGAGGCGGCGGGAAGGTGGCTGGCCCGGTAGCCCTCCTCGTTCCCGTCGCCGTCCCAGGCGCTCTTGGTCGGCGGGGGCGGGGGCGGGGGGRCGCGGGCGTCGGATTCCGCCAGGGGGAGCCCGGTCCCGTTCGCCCAGCTCTCCTGGTGGGTGAGCACCGAGACAAAGTAGTGCTGGCAGAATCGCGCGACCTCCGCTCCCCCGTGCCCGTCGTAGACCCCAAAGACCCGGGCGTGGTGCTCGCTCTCGCTTTCGCCATCGCTCTCGCTGCTGCTGCTGCTACGGAGCGGAACACTCGTCACCGCGGTGTGGGCGTCCTCCATGGACTTTCTCCACCCCTGCATGTCCACTACGCCCCATTCCACCGGAAGGTCTCCGTTCTTGAGATTCTCCAGGGCTTCCCCCGATTCTTCGCACTTGTCCTTCACAGGAGTCGATAGATAGGTTCCCATTGTTGCGTTAGCGTTTTGTGTTGCTGTTGCTGTTGCTGTTGCTGTTGCTGTTGACTTATATGTTGTGCGCTGCGAGCTGTTGCTGCTGTTGAATTCTGGGCTGCGTTGCGTTGTGCCCAAACGAAACCTCGAGAAAAAAGTCGGGCAGGCTTGCAATGAAACGGAACGTATCTACCGAGGCAATCTAGGAGCGAACAATCCGCTTCGTATCGGTGGAATCTCAGAAGTTGGTTTCGATCTMGCTCAAATCTGMAACGATCCGATCTGTTGTCGTTTCCCTGCAGAGATTGGAATGGAATGGATTGAGTTGGGATGGCTCCGATTGGAATGGCTCGGCTCCGAACGGAATGGATGGATTCGATCGTTCCTTTCTTTGCTGCGCTACGGTGGTACGAACTAGCTAGTGCTCTCGCAACTTGCTGGAATGATATCAGAAGGGGAGCGGAGCRAGCGGTGCTCTGGATGTCCTCGTTCGTGTGCTGTGGCTGTGAGTAGTCCCAAAGTCTTCCGATGCGGTGAGGCGAASAAAACGAGACCAACGAGTCGAAACGCCTAGTAGAACTCCTGTAACTGCTGTACAGTAACGCACTTTTACTGGTACCTTGTACCTGCTGGTACCCGGTACGTACGAGTACTCTGCGTCCAAGACGTTTCTCGTCGATTTCGTCTTGCCGAGAGACCACATTGTATGGTGCACGGTATTACTGCCGTAGAACCTAGTACGAGGACCAGCAACGAAACCAGAAATTCCGCCGCCGGGGATACTATACTTACTGGCAATGCGATCGACGGAACTATTAGGGCGATGGCCTGCGCGTTGCAATCGATCCGTAGACGTACGTACGTACAAATAATCTACGGCGCGGTCTATGTASCGTATGTGTCTGTCTGTCACCCGATTGCGTGCTCTTACGGGGCGATGAGACCACGTTTTGGTACGTTCCGTGCGGGTGACAGACGATGCGAACGATGGATTCGATCCATTCGACTAAAAAATATTTCAGCGCGTCCGTGATCGTACGAGTACTCGTCCAGGTACTCGTACTCGTCGACGTCCGTACCTCGTACCAGTCCTTACCATACCGGTAGTTAGGAGCCTTGCAGCATCGAACTCTACGTAAGTAACGTACGTAAMGTACCGTACTGTTTCCGCGTTTCACAGAYATCAAAGAAATCCCTCACTCGTACGTCATACAGTACGGCTCGCAATCGCACGGCTGCGTAGGTGGTAGTTGGGGAGCTAGTAGTAGTTCTTCTTCCGGTCCCGAAGTGGGTGTAGAGGATGTTGATTCTTTGATTGATCGATGGCAACGACAACATCAATTACTGTAGTCACAGTMAATCATCCAACGATTCCATCACGAAAAAWCWCAACGCAACAAAAAGAAAAAGAAAACAAACAAAACTAGGATACAGGATGGTTCGCTCCTCGAATTTCGCCACGGCATGCCTGCTATCGCTGGCGGTATCCCTGTCGGCCACGCGGCAAACGACGACGGCTCTCGCCTTTCTTCCCCCCCAACTCTCCCACCGTTGTTCGAACCACAACGAGGCGCAGGCAGCAGCAACCACAACGACAACGGCAACGTCAACGGCAACGAAAAGGGTGAATGCCAACCGCCTTTTTTCGACGGCGTCCGCCAAGCGTCCCGACGTGCTGACCGAGAAATCGGAGGCCCTGGCGGAGGGCATCCTGAAGCGCATGGCGGAAACCTCGGCCGGCCTGGGAATGGAACACGCCGCCATGTTTGGCCTGGACGACGACGAAACCGACGAAAAAAACGGGCAGGAGCGGACCTCCGCGGGCCTCTTTGCGCTGTTGAACGCCATTAAAACCACGCTCGG
The DNA here is from genome assembly GCA_900660405.1 of Pseudo-nitzschia multistriata. Lineage (NCBI taxonomy): Eukaryota > Bacillariophyta > Bacillariophyceae > Bacillariales > Bacillariaceae > Pseudo-nitzschia > Pseudo-nitzschia multistriata. Next base: position 66,569 of record CAACVS010000121.1, read on the forward strand.
AGACGGAGGCAGCCTGGGGCTGAACGGCCACCCGCTCGTCTTGCGCAGGGCCGATCTGGAAGCCGCCATGGGCCTCGAACCGGCRTCCCCCGGTTCWTCCACGGCCACGCTCTTCGAGAACGCCTTCACCATGGCCGACCTCGAAAAGGCCCTGGAAGACGACTTTCTCGACGCCTCGCGGGGATCGACGGACAACCGCAAGGGATGGGCCATCGCGCCCGTCTCGGTCCCCAGGGGGGATTCCTTCGAGGAGGCCCGCATGACCTTCGACGACGTCTGCGCCGCCCTCGACAAGGGAACGGTCATCTTCAACGCCTTTGGGGCCCACGTTCCGAAGCTCGCCGGGCCCTGCCTGGCCGCGACGGACGCCACCGACACGCCCAACGCGGTCAACCTGTACGTGACGGCCTTTGGAAAGCGAACCTCGGCSCCACCCCACACCGACAAGCAGGACGTGYTGGTCGTCCAGACCGGGGGCAAGAAGCACTGGAGGGTATACGCCCCCACCGAGGCCTCGGTAAAGACCACCGCGGACGTCTTTGCCCGCGGAAAGGGGACGGACAGCCTGCCCCTGCATCTCCTGGAGGCCGCGGACGGGGACAACCTGCTCCTCGAAACCGATCTGAACCCCGGAGACGTTCTCTTTATCCCGGCGGGATTTCCCCATACCACCGGAACGGCCCACGAGGAAGACGGCGGCAACGACGGCAGCGGCGCCGACAAAACCAGCATCCACCTCACCTTCAACATCGACACACACGTGTGGGAGCTCGACTACCTCAACGCCCGGAGGCTGGCCCTGCGGAGGGCCAACATCGTGGATTCGGCCCTCGGGCAGTCCCGCGACGAGGACAACGTCTACGTGGGCCGCGTCAACGAGCTCCCATCCGGCCTCCACCGCGATCTCCTCGGGGAACTCCCCCTCGGCCTCCTGGGGGAAGACGCAGAATCCTCGGATGCCCTGGTGGAAACCGCCACGGCCAGGCTGAAGGAACTCGCCGAGGCAGTCGATGCGGAAACCTTTGCCGCCGTGGAGGATTCCGTGTGGAAGGAAACTATTCTGGAGCTGCGTTCGAAGGGAAGAGAACTCGTTGACATCCACCGGGACATGTACATTGCGGCCCTGGAGGAGGGCCGGACCCGCAAGGCCGAGGACGCCATGACGGCCCACCTCCAAAAAGACGGCGAGAACAACAGGAAGAAGCCCCTCACCCAGGAGCGGATGCAGCGGCTATCGCTCTTCCGCGTCCAGAAATACTACGAGCTCATCAACAAGGTCAAGGCAGACCTCCTCAAGTGGTCCTACGAAGGAACATCCAGCGGGCCGAAGGCCGGGGAATCCGCCAAGGCGGCCCTCCCGGACAACTGGGCCTTTGTCCTTCCGGTCAAGATGGGAGACCAGGTGGAGGCGGACCTCGGGGGGGCCTTTTTCCCGGCCACCGTTACGAGGGTGCTGCCCAACGGTGGGGGCTACGATGTCAAGTTCTTCGACGGCGATCAGGAGAGCGGAATGGAACGGGGGGCGATCAAGCTGCTCACGCCGCCCGACATGGGCGGTGACGAAGAGGAGGACACGTCGAACATGACCCCCAAGCAGCTGAAGCGATGGAAAAAGGCCCAGAAAAAGAAGAAAAAGCAATGAAGGAGCGGGAACGTTCGCAAGCAAAACCGTTGCACCCGCGTCGATCACTCGCTGGCGAACGTTTGCTAGCTAGCAAGAGAAGTCGTGGTACTGAAGAGACAACACAGATATGAATACTAATCCATCCATGGGTTGATGTACAACTAACATTCCATGAAACAAAAAAGCCACGCACGAGAAAACAAATCCACGACTCATTATTATTTTAGTACTACTGCAGTAGTTCATTGATCCATCGATGCATAGATTTTGTTGCCGACTCAACAACCACAGGTTGTAACTATTAGACCTATAGCTATTCATTGCATTCAATTTTTCAAAGAGTTTTATTAAAATTTCTTCTCGAATAGATGCATTCCTTGAATTTTTTGGAAACTCGTTTACTACCAGCCCAACTTTGCCTTTCACTGGATGATATGTACGGAGAAATAATCATGGCTACAGCAAGGGAATGGTGAGTACCGGTACAGACTAGAAGATTATCATACCTCTGTACTGGGACTACAATTTCTGGCGATTAATTCCTGAATTCTGGGATCGTCAAGAGGTGGACGAGTTTGAGTCCTGTATCGTACCTATCGGTAGTACTTTAGTAATTAGTAGAAGTAATTCAGTATCATAGGTTATTATGCTACGACTACGGTACTCGTACGTATGCATCGAACAGGTTGAAGTGTAATGGCAAGGAGTTGATGGCACCAAGGTTAGTTACTGTAGTTAGTAAGGACAAGAAACCAAATAATATGAGTGATTCCCGTTATTATAGAATGATAGAATTCCGGAATCTATGAGTTTAGCACTTTTATAATAACTGGAATCCGAATTTCAACGGACAGACCACGAGAATGCCGGCTCGATGCCAGTCTTTTGTTGGAATGTACTAGAAGTACTGTATCATAGATTTAGCACATTTAGAATGGGGTCGGTTGACCCATTCTAAAAATGCTAAATCTATTACAAAATGTGCTAGATTTTTGGTCCGTCCGTCTATCAAATTTAGCATTTCTATAATATCGGGAATCACTCAATCATCGATTTCTATTGGTGCTAGCAGGGTGCCCTCGTCAATTTATCAATAATCCGTGATTTCTATTGGTGGCAACGTCTATCGCTGAGCTACAATCTTTTTCTTTGGGATTGATAACGTTGCATGGTGATTCCTAAAAAACGGATCCACGCACACCCAATGTGACACCCCACCCCTAAATCGTATTCGAGAAACCCAACCATTCAAGATTTTTCAAACAGAGAATACCGCCGCGCACCGTAACAGCCAATCGGAGACGGCCAGGTAAGCTGCTAAGTATTTAGCTGAATGAATTCTGACACTCCGACTGACCGGTGGACGACTGACTCGTGGTTCTCACAAGCGAAACCTACTCGTACATTATCCCGTATTCGATTCTTACTGTATGGTACTTTTAAACTTCTGGTAGCAAAAGTACAGCAAGCAACGTGCTGCCAAGAACCCTACGTAGACGGGTACGGCAGAAAATTCACAACATTTTCACGAGTTTTTCGTTGTACTCGTTCCCATCAAAGTTACATACCGTAGAACCCATACAAGTACTCGTGTTAACTATTCCTTCTGCACCTTTTCCCTGCCTGCCTGATCTTCGAAAATCTGCGGCACGAAGAAAAGATGATGAGAGCGAATGCAACGGTTTTCCTGTAATCGAACGCACGTTCCACTCCATCGCCAGGCTACAAATCCCCATAATTCTATCAATCAACGCCTTTGATTGATCGATCGATAGCAGAAGGAACCCGAATCGTCCAACCACAAAGAAATCAGGAACGATGACAGCGACAAAACCATCCTCACTCCAACAAGCCCTGATGGAACTCCCGGACAACGAGAGGACTTTGTCCAGAGATAATGCGGAATCCCCAAAAGGCACGTATTCCAGATCAAATAGTAGCAACAGCCTTGCGTCCTCCAAGAAAACAAAAGGACGCTACTGCAGAACCACCAGCAGTAACAGCATTTCTTCTTCCAAGAACGTTTTGAGATCTTCCAGGTCGTCGTCGTCGCTGCAGAAAGAGGTGGTCCGAATGAACGCCACGAGCTTTTTAGAACAATACGAAGAGCAGGCAGAAAGCAGAGGGAAAATCCGGCTGTAGTGTGAAGTGTTGTCCAGAAATGATAGAACAGAAAATAGAATGCTGATTAGAGTACTACAGCTGACCATTGACGAATACGAATTCCGCAGCATGGGTGCTTACTGGACGAATTTGATGACGATTATCATTTCACTGTCCTCCGGATATATTTTGGAGAATTACTTTGGTTCGGAGAAGGAAAAAATCGTGGATCGATTCCAAAATGCATAACGAAAGAAAAAAAAAACAGGATTGATATTTTAATGGTGATGATTGATTGAATCATTCATTTCACATAACATAAAATGGTAGACACAAGGTATTTCGCAAAGACTTGCTGTATTGACATTCCGACCTATCTAACTATCCAAGAAATGCGTTTACTGTTGCAGCAAGACTTTGTAATTTACCAAAGCCATCTTGTCTATGAAATTGAACCCTAGTAAGATAATGATGGGGGTACGTGCCCTGCATTGCATTCTTTTCGAAGGTCCAACAAACGACTTGTTCTCTCCTCCTAGGAGAGCCAAATTGTGTTCACTTCTGTGCCATTGACGATCAAACAACCGATGCGCTTGTCGTTATCTGTTGTTGCCTTAGTTTTCGATGTCCAACAAGGCTTTTGCCGCTCTCCAAAGCCCCTCGGTTGCGTTCTTCTTTTTTCGATCAGCATCTCCTTTGACACTAGAAAGGCACGCAATTGGTGCTAGTAGGCATAACAACATTAGTCCAGTACTAGGATTCTTGTTGGTAGAAAAAGGATACCCAGTAGCAGTACTAGTAGTACTACTGGTGTACTACCAACTTGTTGTGCTCCTACGTACATATTTTGTTGCTTGCCTTCATAATCGTGAATAGCAACTCGAACAGAAAAATGAAGAATGGCTTTGTTACAGCTACATTTGTGTGAAGTTCGTAACATAGGATCATTTTGAAGTCGTATGGCAGACTCTCAAACCCGGTTAGCTCAGTTGGAAGAGCGCTCGGCTTTTAACCGTGTGGTCGTGGGTTCAATCCCCACATCGGGTGCAGAAAAGCGCCTTTTGCGCGAAAATTGTTTTTGTTTTGGCTTCCTGCTACACAATAGAATGCAATGGGCAGCAACTTCACACTTTCAGTAGTAGAAGACAATAGCCAGAAAGATTTCATGCAACAAAAACCATGATGCAACAATACCTAAGCTTTCCACTGGTGGTGGTGGAATCTTCTTCAAGGAGAATGCCATCACCGCCACCAGCAGCATTCTTGCTGTCATGTTTCAAAAAGAATCCTTACCAGCAAAGATGTCAGAATCTTTTATCAACAGCAGAAAGATTTGAGGAAAAAACTGAGATAGCACAAAACAATGATGATGGTTTCTTGTTAAACAAAAAGTACTATTTATGAGGAGTGCAAGAACAGAAACTTTTAATTTTGCCACCATTTTCACCTCGTCAGGTTTTGTTCTTACTACTACTAGTAGTACTACGCACTATTATTGGAACCTACCAAAAGACCACCAGTGATTGGGTAGTAAGTAATTCATAATTCACAATATTCTTATGCTCAGAATCACCACAATATAAGGTTGAAAAATTATCTCATAATTGAAGCTGCAATTCCAGCCACCACCAGAGTAGTAGTGCTGGTGAGTGCTGCCAGCACCACCAGCAGCACGAAGCACAGCAGTATTGGTAAAAGAACTGATAGTACTAGTAAAAAGATTGGATATATAACCTGGTGCCAGCAAGAAGTCAATGCAATTTTAATGTGCAGCAACAACAAGGAAACAAAAAGTACTATCCTTGAGGTGCTGAGGAGGTTGTAAAAGATATGTCACTTCTTGTTAATGGTGGTAGTAGGAGAATGAAAGGGCAGAACAACAATATACTGCTAAAAGTAGTAGTAGGTATAACATGACAAATATTTCAAAGGTAGAAAAAAAGTTGATGAAAATAGTATGAGAAATCTCATGTGATAGCAACAACCAAGGTAGAACAGAAAGTACTAGAAGTAGTAATCAATGGTAATATTCAGAAATAAGATTGTTTGTTGTCACACCCAGCAGCAAGAAACAGAAGAGTGTTACTACTACCAGTATTACTTATCATAGTACTCCTACTATTAGTACTACTAATAAAAGGAACCATCTAGTAGTACTACTATGAGTAATATACCATTCTTCAAACAATCATTTCATTTCCCTTCATATTGGTAGTACTAGTACGTCACACAAACGGGATCCATGGTGTTGCGCATTTCGCGCGGTCTATACCCTTAAATTTTCT